>JANPYM010000001.1:328677-352273 GCA_025890175.1 Ciborinia camelliae
GGGTAGATTCTTGGGTTCTTGGGTTCTTGGGTTCTTGGGTTCTGGGGTTCTGGGGTTCTGGGGTTCTTGGGTTTGGTTTTTTAGGCTTTTTTGGTTAGGATATGGTATGGTTAGGGTATGGTATGGTATAGGTATAGGTATGGTATTGTATGGTATAGGTAGGTAATATAATAGAGTGGTTGATACGGTAGGTAGGTATAGGTAGGTAGATAGGTAGGTAGGTAGGTAGGTACCTCTTGGATTTTTCTCGTGAGCTGCTGCAGGTACCTAGGTAGGTAGGTGGGTAGCTGTTGATGCTTGCTTGCTTGCTTGCTTGCTATTCGTTCGTGGTCGGATCGGATCAGCGGGTTCTTGGCTGAATTGGCCGACCCGACTTGATTGTTTTTTTTTATAATATATATATATATATAGTAGTATATAATAAATAAATACTAGCGTCATGCTATTAAATTGGTTAGGTTTGTTTGGTTGGTTTGATTTGGGTTGGTTTGGTCTACTTTACCCCGCTAAAATCTTCAAAAGTCCCTACCTCATTATTAGGTATAGTAGTAAGGGTTTCGATCGGGTTGACGTCATCAACTAGGTAGATAGGTCATGTTACTAGCCTGGCATCTCGCATCTAGTATCTAGTATCTAGTATCTGGAATTGATGTACCTAGGAGGTGAAAATACAAGACGGTTGGAAATTTTCTATTCTCGGATGTTGATGAGTTGACGCATAGAAGTCTACCTAATCAATGCCCAGGTGTCTGATACTGTACCTGCAGCCAGCAGCCGGCAGCCGACAATTCGTTATCAGGATCGTTCACGGGATTTTAGAGTCCAGGAGCTGCTAGCGCATGGCTTATATGTCTTCTCATCTCGTCTCATATATCCTATCTACCTCCCCTTGTTTTCCTTTGGAAATATCTAGTTCACTTTTGAAATTATCCTCTTCTTTTTCTTCTTCTTCTTTTTCTTCTTCTTCTTCTTCTTCTTTTCCTCGTGTCGTCTTTCCTTCTCGGCTTGTATATACCTAGATACCTAGGTAGGTAGAAGTAGAAGAGGAATGGACGACATAGATATACATGTTAAGGCTGCGATATGAAAAGAAAACATTTGTTTGTTTTCTTTTCCATACTCGTCGGCGCGTAGATATGGAGCGTGGAAGCGTTGGTGTCTTGGTATGCTGGTGGGTTAATGGCTTTCGGAAGATATTGTGGGGAAGTGTTTGAGGGGGAGTGTTTGAGGGTGAGGGGAACTTTGACTCGGTATAGTGATACCGAGTCGAAGTGGATGGGTATGTTGGGGTGTATGTTATGGTTCATGCATGTGGGTTGTGGGAGAATGAATGGTATGTTCAATATAGGAGAAAGGGTGACTCAGTCGTACTTGAGGTGCGTGGTACTCGAAGCATTGTGCTGAGGGGGCCTATCAGATACCTGATCTACCTCTGGTACTTTATGTGCGGGTATTCGAGGAAGTGAGTGAATGATGTGCACACTTTACCTAGATGGTTTTAGGCTAGGGCAACATTGTCACTCGCGCAGCTCAGACATCAATTCTATCACTACAGCACTTTCAAATCATCGCATGCTGCAGTGCATGTTCTTCTATTTTTCCCAGAACTTTGTCTTGATTTCAAATTTCCATTCAAGTCATGTTCTTAGTCTTTCCAATCCGATTAGATCATTCTAATACGTTTTTGTATTCTTCAATTCCTCCCTACCCTTCACCTTCTCTTTGAAATCATATATTATACCCTCTGGCTCTCCAGAACCTATCCATATTCTCCTGAGTATCAATACATTGAACCCCTTGGTTAACTGAGACGATATGATGGCTGGAGATTTCAGATTCCCACTTCTTTGATCAGCGTTCTGAAATACCTACCCAATAGTTAAGATCATTCCTGCGATGGCATAACATGAAATATCATATCTTGAAGAAACGAGGAAAGGCAAAAAGAGCACCAGCATCAGAGCAAATTTCCAAGGACGTTGTTTGCACAACAAAATGCACACAAACATGTTCAAATACGCATGCAACGAATTTCTTTTTGTGAAAGGCTAAAGGTCCGGACGGGATGATGGTGGTGTGTTTGTATTTGAACGGATATTTGAGAGAACTCATCTGAAGGGTTGAGGAGACCATTAATTATAAGTGATAGGAGAAGTCTTCTACCAATCAAGTATCATGAATACTTTCTTGATGTATTAATCTCATCCCGCGATATGAATCCAAAACTGGAGTATTCGAATCAGCAATAGTTTGTTTGCGCGTGGGATATGATGGTGTTGAAGGATGGGAAATCCATGGAGAAGTAATCTGTTCTGTTATTTAGTGAATCCTATTTTACTTGCTTCTTTTATAGTGCTAAGGTTCTCTTCGAAGTATGTAATTGCCTCCAAATACAAATACATGTTATGAGGGTAGTTAGGACCTTAAGCCAATCTGAAATATTGAATCTGGTTGGGATATTATATCTGTTCAACTCTCACTCACATCAACAACCATCCATAAGCTTTCCAATATCTTCATCAATGGGTCCAGGTCAAATAGTCGTGCTCGTCCTCCCCCAGAGGCCACACTGATATTCACAACGAAGAAGGATGATTCGAAGCAATGAGTTCAATGACTATTAACAATCAAACTTTTTTATAGATGCAACAACCACGATAGTTGGTGCATCATTTCATCAACTCAAAGAAGCGCAAAGCCGAAACATAACCAGCTTGCCTAAACACATATTAACAGAGGATACATCCAAATACTAGGCCGGCAACAAGTCGAACTCCCACCTCTCCGTGGTGCCGGCCACGAACCTACAGCACCTAAGGTCTGTAAAGCCAACGAAAACTCTTGTATCAATTGATCGACTCCCTCGAAATCTGTACAGATCTTGGCACCGTGACCTTTTGGATTTATATAAAGGGGTAGAGAGAACTAGGGAGGAATTGGGCAGTGCCGCAGGGGCGGCAATACCGCACTTGAGGATGTTCTGGATGGGAAAGTGCTATCTGCTTTGGAAAAAGCTTTGGATATAGTATTTCGAGAAAAACATTGTTGTCAATAGATTGTAATTTTATATAAAAAGCTTGGGTTTACCTAGGATTTATTTAGTTATTATATCTTCACCCTAAACGGAGTGGGAAAAGCGTACTCGAACAGTTAATCGATGTGTATAAACAGCATTTACATTTAGTCTCGCTTTTATCAGCAAGAAATGCTTTCTAGGGTTTATATAGAAACTGCAACACCGGGGAATCAAGAACCCAATGCTAATTATACAGAAGAAGGCCTTCTCCCCTTATGATTTTGCCCCTTTGGTATAGTTAGGGCTATATATTAAAACAGAATCCTTGGCTTAGTATGTCTATATACCCTAAAGGGGTTTCTACGATATAAATGAATACTACTACTGCTACTTCCAAATACTAGGCTGTTGGTGATAAGAAGTTCAGTCCAACCCCCCGTGTCGAAATAATGAGTCGAGAACTGTTATCGATTTTTCAAACAGTGATGGTTGGTATAGAAGTCAAGAGAGGCTCAAATCAAGAATGATATATCTTTAAGACGTTGGTTTGAATACTCATCAGTACTAGAAACATCGTTCCGCCAGCCGGAGCTAGCGGGCGTTACTGCGCCTCATGACCAGCCTCACTCACCGATTAGAAGTAGTTACATCAATCCTGGATGTGCAATCCCAATTGCAATCTTTCAGCCATATGTTCAGACAGGGCATAAATCTTCATTCTGCCCTACTTAGTAGTTATTTTACTTATTAACGAGGCAGTGAACGCGGAATACTATAGGTACCTAGGGAAAGTCATGGTCGGTGGACAACAGCAGCTCACTTCCAAGTCGTAAGTGTCAGGCTCAAATAGATAGATTGGGTTGAAGTCTCAATGCTATCCTACCTAGGTATTTACTTATTGATAAGGCAATGAACATCGTATACCTACCCAGGCAAGCCATAATCGAAGGGCAGCTCTGCAACAGCAGCAGACTTCCAAGCCACAATTTTGAGTAAAGCATATTCAACGTGTCGACTTGTCTACCAATGAGTGAGTAATGGATTCCAGAAAATGAGCTCAGAACTGGAAGGGCCAAGTTCACATCTCGCTTTGAGATGCATGCTTATCGAACGGCGGGATTTGTTCGCGTGCCCAAACATTGAAGGCTCTTTCGATTATTAGGTGGTTTTTGCTTGAATTGAACAACTGCATGCTGAAATCTGCTCAGCTTATCCACGTGGACGAGATTTTTGGATGCCCAAGAAAGCCTGGCTTTGAAGGCTGGATCTATTCACCTACACTGGGCTGAGTTTGGAGTGGAATAGGTATAAAGTCAGTTAACCCTCCCGAGCTTCATCAGATCCGAACTTTTCAACTCAGACTCTTCATCTCAATTCTTTGCAAGCTTCAATATTCTTTGGTATAATTATAAGTATTCGACGTTTCCCGTGCTCTGTGGTAAGCCAGTTACAACTCACACCCTCCACTCCAATTAAAAAAATGAACCATTCTGATATGACCTTAGGCTTATGGGATGAAGAATTTAACTGCTATTCAGATTATGGTAAATATATTTGACATCAATGCCTTTCACTAACACGAGTTTTATTCAGTGGCCTCGCTAATGGTGTTTAATAGATTCGACATTACAGTTTTCCGATCCTGTGCATACAAATGGTCAGTCATTGCCTTGATATATGATACGACTCCATTCTGAACTGGTGCTGAAAGTTTGCAAGGCTTCGATACATACCATAGGTCATACTTACAAGGACCTCTAGAAAGTGAGTCCTACGAACCGTTTCATGTCTGCCATACAACTTAACTCCTTGAATCTGTCTTGTGGTTACTCGAAATACTTATCAAACCTTCACTAGACAACGTTCATGCAATCAATACTTGGTATCATACTCCCAATCAACCTGGTAAATTCACAGCTCTTCACTACGACAAAGGTCCCTGACTTGAGGCAGCATTCTCGACCAACGAACTAGCAGTTGATCCAACTGCGGACCTTGGAAGCACATACAACCCTTTCTCGCAGTAAGTCACATCCTTGGCAAACCAGCCACCCATTAGTACCCTTTCCAGACTAACTCTTCCATTCCAAGGATGCAACCATTCTTCAATGGTAATTCAGTCACGAGAGATTTTGAGATGAACGACCCACCTAGCTCTCACGCCGAGCTTGACAAGGCAAGAGCAGGACTTTTTAACTCCAGTGATAATTCACTCAGCCTCACAGCCCGTCAAAACAACGAAGAAATGTCGGCCAAATCTATGCCCCAGTAAGCGTCCAGTCATTCTTCCTCCATCAATAAAAGCCTAATTAGCAAACCAGAAAGAATCTCAATAAACACATTCTCCCTCTAACGTGCGACAATCCCGCCTGTTCCCATCAAACATTTGCAGACAAAGGGGGCTTAAGCCGCCACAAACGGGAAGTCCACGGGTCCCAGACGTACAACTAACTGTCCATTTTCCAGTTGCAAACGACACAAGCGAGGTTTTCCTCGAAAGTGGAATCTCGAAGAACACAAGCGAAAAGCCCATCCTCCATTAAATTCTCATCCCGCAACGGGTCTCACAGATTCGACCGGTTCAACTTCTACCGAGACTTGCAAATCGCGAACAAGCCCCGATGCGCATGATGTGGGCTTGTCCGTGGGTGATTTGATCAATGGAGAGAGTACCAGGCTGTTGGAAAAACTTCGAAAGTTGCGCGAAAGACGAGCCGAAGACGATAAGAGTATCCTGGCCTTGGAAACCGTATTGAGTATGATGAATGATAGCAATATTTGATAGGTTTCTCTATTTATTTATTTATTTCTTTCTTTCTTTATTTTCCTTGTTTCATATACCACATTTCTTCTACATTAACTATCTTTGTTTGGGGCGAGGCAGCGAAGGTTTGAATTGGGAATGGTTAGCTTAAAACATTATAAAGGGGCAATATTGAAACGATCTTGGATGTAGAGGCACATCGGGCAGAGGTTAAACGACACCCACAAACCAACACGCAACCTAATTTCCGAAGGGGGCAATAAATATTCACACACCAAGAAGTGAACTATATACAACTATATACATGCACAGCCTCAGGCAGCGGTAGCCAATATGAAAACCAAGTCGGCACACAAAAGATGCGACCGCTAAAAACCAAACCAAAAACAGTCCTCCTCCGGTGAAGAAGTGAAGGGAAGTGAAGTGAGATGAGATGAGATGAGGATGGTAATAACATATACCATGACAACGCAAATAAGTATCGACAGTAAAATCCTAGCGAGAGTGTTCGTGTATCATCATCAGCGTCCTGGACCACGAAAAATCCAAATCAACTTGGCATGGATCATGAAGTTCATCAACTGTCCCCGTGACTCCAAGGCAACTCGTCAAATGGCTCTTCATAACCCACTCCAGCCCACACCGCGGCACCATTCCAAAAATCCTCATATCCCGACGCAAGTTTAGATGCCCGAGTCATCCTGAGGGAAGATCTCCGTCGGAACCCACGCATCCCACTTCGCGCACGTGTCCTGGAAGACCGACACATCCGCCGTTCCGATTGTCGGTACAATGCTACTTTCGCTCTCGACGAATTGGAGGGCCAAGCCCTCGGATGCGTGCCATGCGATGTGGCAATGCATGAGCCAAGAGCCGGGGTTGTCGATCTGGAACGCCATGACGAGATGGCCGCCGCTGGGAAGGGTCATCACGTCGCGACGGGGAGGGTTGACCAGGTTGAGCGCGGTCGCACTGGTATAGGCGCCGTTGCCTTGGGCGAGAGTCCAGAAGTCGTGGCCGTGGAGATGCATAGGATGGCTAGGGCTAGAGGGAGGGTATGGGTTAGTGGGTTTTGTAATGGGGGTCAGGGGGGTAGGGGTAGAAAGCTTACCCGTTGGGCCCTGAAATGGCGAGAACAGCCCAGCCTTGGTTTGCCGTACTGGACGCGATTGGAATAACATTATAATCGGTTGGCCAAATATTTCCGCTATTCAGGATAGTGAGCAGAGTGGGGTCGGTCCAGTTGAGAAGCAAAGAACTCCCATTGAAAAACCAGTCGCCACCGCTCGTCGTCAACGTTATTGGTATGATGGAACTAGCAACGGCATTGAGCGGTACCCATGGAACAAGGCTCGCCAAGGGTTCGTCCGAACAACTTGTGCTTGTTTTAACTGTGGTGGTTGTTGTGGGATCGGCGGTGGTACTGGAACCGACGTATCTGAGGATACCCGTGATGCCGGCAGCATTAGCGTTCTGGGAACATGATGTTTGCCAACCTGCTCTAATCCAGTAGTTACCAACCGCAGCATTGGCAGTGACGATAATATCATATCGTTGGCCTATGCTTACTAGAATACTGGTGGCGTTGTATGGAACGATTGGTACAAAATCGTTTGCGATGACGGTGAATTGATGTCCATCGATGGAGAATTGCATATGGCCCTCCACGGCTGTATTGACCAATCTTATCCGATATTTCAAACCTGCTGTAAAAGTAGTCTCGAATTTTTTACCGGCTCCATTGTAAGTGTTGGTCCCGTTCATGAGACCGGTTGTAAGTGTTGGTGGCCCTCCTTGTTTGGCTTTGTCCCAGAGAGATTGGACAGGTGAGTGGTTCCAGTCATTTAGGAATATGGCACCAAGGTCTTCATCGTAGTTCGCTGTAGCAGGGCCGTTGATAATGAGAGGGCCGAAGAGTCCATCGCCATATTGAAGAATAAGATGGGAGTGATACCAAGAGCTACCATAAGTGTCTGCATGAAATTTGTATGTGAGAGTATCTCCAGGGGCAATTGGACATTGAGTAATTCCTGGGACACCATCATATTGAGCATTGTTCAGTTGTCTCATACCATGCCAGTGAACAGATGTGCCATTGGTCGTAAGCTTGTTGGTAACGTGAACGATAATATCATCACCCCAATCTGCCGTAATCTGAGGTCCCGGGATGGTGCCATTGAAGTTCAGGGTCGAGCGGGCGACTCCATCAGGACTGAGAGTTGTGTTCTGGGCAACCAGCCAGTACTGTATACATTGGTGAGCTATGATCTTTGAGTGGAAGCAAAGAACGCAATCTTACCTCTCTAGTTACACCAGTACTGAAGACAGTAGTGTAGGAGTTTGTAGATACCGAATACTGACCCCAACAACTCCTGGTTGTTGCAGTATTGGCGCAGGTTGCACGTTCTTCAAGATTGGAGGGAACAACATCTGCTGTAGGTAGTGCCAAAGCCAGAGAAAGTGAGGCAATAAATGCCAATGGACTAAAGAACGGGTTCTTCATCATGAATATCAGAGTATTTTGACAAGACTCAGAAGAATATGAAAGAGTTGGTTGACTGAGAAGCTGAGGATAACGTACTGCCAGTGCCAGAATTCATATTCTTTATATAGACGGCTAGATACTAGTCGTCTACAATAGCACGACTATCAACTATCTCCTTTTCCTTTTCAATGTGAGTAGCACTTAGCTTCCACAATAACAACCCCATCTTTCATCTCTGCATCCACAGTGACAAGTTGTGAAGGTCGTATCTCGGAATCACACCAAAAAGAGAATCATTCACCTCCCCCCCAAAACATACATAAAAAGTAATGATTTCATGTGCTACATTTAGCTGTAACCAAAGAGTATCCAGCAGGTGGTATTGTCAATAATGCAGTGAGATGGGTTGAGGGTGCATTATGGAATATTGATTTCATCACAACCATTTAGAAACCCTTGGTCTCGATAGCAATGAAACTACCCAATGCTCGCGATGACTTCCATAATGGATATCAAATAGCATTCTCATAATGGTGGCGCTAACAGGCGTACACCAATGCGAGCACTGCATATTTTTGTTAGTATACGATCCCATCTTAGGTTACACTTCTCGGGGAATTTGGGCTGAAATACGGAAGATAACTCTTTTCACATGCAAGCATGGTTGACTTGAAATTTGGTTTTCAAAAAACCATTGAATGTCACTCGATTTCAAGAGTTTCAAGAATCCTCCTCGAAGAAGACTAAAACTCGAAAGCTTGAGAGAAACTTCTCCATTAATTCTACATTTTATCATATCGAGATCTTCAACCCATACGTAATACCTACGCAATACTGTTTAAAGTTATGGCATCACTGGTGAATGTCTAAGATTCTCACGAGAGAAGACATTCGTAGCCTTGCAGTTGCAGGGCCAACTTCCTGTCAGCGCAAGGGGTAACGAGAAGCGCTGGCGATAGGACATCGGAAAACGCCACCCGTCCCTTCCCGCGCTGCCATGAGTTACGATTGCAACAGTACCTCGTGAACCTATTCTGGTTGGAACGATTAGATCTTCAGATAAACGGAAATGCGAGCGCCCAGGGGACGTGCTTGATGCCGGCGAAAAGCGCTTGCCTTTGGCTGATTCGTGCGTTAATATTGCTTGAACAATATGCCCAATATGCATTGCACCACACTTAAGGCTCCTATCTCGTGAACTGCATATTCTTATCACTTAGAGCAATATCTCCAAAAAACCTGGCTAGCTGGGTGGTAGACTTCCTTCCAAATGCTTATTAGTCAGGCACCAGACGAGGGCCTGAATGGCAGTTCAGGATATAGTTCTGAAATTCAGCTCAGGCCTTTGTGATAGAACCATGGAGTTTCCATTTGCCTGCGCTAAGGATGAAAGCGTTCACGTGCTGGCAGAAGTCAACTGTGCATCGGACAATTTTTTGCTTCTGGACGTAGTAATCAAAGTGATGACGACGACAGTCTATCTGGTGGCGGGGCGAGATTCGTAATGTGGATGTCACGCTCTCACCGATTCCAGAAGTTTTGATGCTGAGTTGCACTTGTGAGGTTTAGTTCCAATATTTCCCCTGACATTCATCTTTTGAAAGCTATCGAAACTTGAAGCAGATGTTCTAGAATGCGCAGAGATAGGCATTTACTTTAACACGAGAAACATGGGTTCTAAGAAAAGATGGGTGGAGATGGATCTTTGCATATTCGTCAGCCAAGAAATTTCATCCATAGACTTTGCTAATCTGACGTTACAATGAACCTTTCATTTCATCTCGGCCAAACCTCATGTTAATCACGAGTTGGAGGGCATCGTTTTCCTCGCAAGAAATTTGCGGAAGTCCGCTTCCTAGGATGTTGTCGCATTAGCATCACCGATTTTAATATAAAGAACTGTGATAGTCGTGAAAAAGATTTAGTATGCTTCCAGGCCCGAGTTTCTATTTGAATCAGTGCCGAATCGCTCTAGCCGCCGCCTTCCTTCCAGGGCATAGATTCCCTGGAAGTAACGTTGAATACGTACCCCATACACTCTTTTTAATATTGTTGTTCATCCAAACCTCTCTCAAGGACTTTGATGTTGTATTGATAACGCACCTATTATATTGATGAATAGATGCACACATATTCATATCCATAATTTGGTTAGAAGTGATAGGACTGCAGCAGGATTTCGACGCCCAGGCATGTGAAAAATTGTGGGACTCACGTTGAGAATGAACATTCCTCATGACAACATGAATATCTGCGACCATGCCCGAATAAAGTCGTATCGCGACCTAGATTCCAGGGTATAAGATATATGCGGGGTGTAGGATGTGGTACAATAGAGTGAAGGGTCAAGACATGCTTGCATTTGGAGATGAGTCGGGGCATGCACATGCAGGCGAGAAGGGTGGAGAGTGTTTTGCATCTCAGTGTCAAAATGGTGACGAGTCCTGGCTTACAAGATCCTCATAGATAATGCAGGTGGCCATCTCAGTGTGAGGCAAAGAGGCATTGAGGCAGTAAGGTAGCGAGTCCGCACCGTGGCAATGATGCTCAACGTAGGTACTTGGTAAACATTACATTTGACAAGACAACGAGGCAATTGCAAATGACTTTATCCAAAATACGAAGAGGGGTGCGGCGCTGGCCAGGCAATTAATTCTGATGGGTATTAATTATTTCGTACACTCCAGTCTCCAAGGTTGAAATGGGGGAGCTGACACTCACCCACCCTTTGGTGATGCGACAGGTGCAAAATGTATAAACATGGCAGGGATTCCAAGAGAATCATGATAAGACCGGAGATTGACAGAGAAACTTCCCCCCGACGTATCTGACAACACCAGAACTCCGTATCGTATCTCACTCCGTATCTGAAAAGGTCGGTTTGGAGCTGGAAGGGCGAAAGGCGAAAAGCGAAAGGCGAAAGGCCATTGATGGAATATATTGAAAGCGGAACTAGATAACTGAAGTGGTTTGAAATAGGAAAAGATGTGCCCAGGTCGTATACATCTACAATTGACATGTAACCTTGGTGACTTGTCACTTGAGGTTCTGCTGGTAGCCTGGGATCAATGTAAGATGTAAGATGTAAGTAGTAGAAAAGAAAAGAAAAGAAAAGAAAAGAAGAAAGGGAAGGGAAAAAAGAAAATAAAGGAGTCAGTCATTGGTGAGGTTATAATGGTGTTTGAGTGATTTGGCGGTTGGTTGCAATAATATGATGGAAGATTATCATACCATTCCTACCGCAGGTACTGAGTACTTGAGTGAGTTGAAGTATTTTTTTGTATCGAAATCACATTCTTCCTTATTTATCTTATTTATATATATATATATCCATACCTACGGTATCTATATCTATATCGATTTGAGATTTGATATGACCCGGAGATATAACGGAAACTGGTTTGAACTCAGGTAAGGTTAATGATTGCATAACAATTAGCAATCTCTCGGCAGCCCCTCCTTTCTACCAAGTCTCATCGTATCACAACCGATCAGTGACATCGCATTTGCCTCATTATATCAATTCTTTCTCGATGAAGACTTGCCATCACCAAAGATGTGGGAATGCGATTCCCTATTATACAGCACAGCATCTCGACTCCTCCTCGAGCCTGCTCAACCCGTCTCACCTGGCTCACCTCCATTCGAATGATAATTCGGCAGATGAGGCGATATTGCGGCAGACTGGTTAGTCCATCCCTCGATAGTTTGACACCTGTTGTGCAACTTCTTCGATGATCAAATGATCAATATCCTCGGAAAGCAAGCTGACCTATAGTCGATTACAGCGGTTTCCTGATATTGCGATGTGGTAGCACAGGAATCTGAATATTAAATGTTGAATATTGAGTCACCGTTGTGATTGAAATTTGTATGATCTGGCAATTCAACATTCAAATTTTTGATTCTCGTCGAGTAGACATCCAAAGAAAGTACTCTTCATTTAACTGAGTTTAACCTTGCGGTCACCACATTTTCACTCTCATTGTCAGTACAAGTTCTTGCGCGAAGGATCATTTACCGCCAGACATGCCCAACCCTTTTAATCTAGAATTCACGAGGTCATCCCAATATCCTTAAATCACAATAAACAACAAAATAATAATTTTGATTACGGGGAGTGAATGCCAAGTTGTGGCCTATAGGGAGAAATATGTTGGTCGCGTATTGGACCAAGACGAAAGTTTCCTCTTTTATTGCCAGTTTGCTGAGGCATGTCACCAATGAAGCTGGAGATATAAATCATGAAGTAAATGGTGTTCAAGTCAAATTATTTCACTCTCCATCTCTTCTTTCTATTAATTTCAGGATATATCCCAATCCAATCTATTTGACAATCCAAATCACGATTTCCAAGTACAAAAGTTCACTGGTTCATAGTCATAACAAAGATATGCATCCTCCTCCAAAAATGAAATTCCAACCACAAATCCTCCCACTGCTCATCATCCCAATGGTTAATCGAAGGGTGGCAAGGTATCGTGATCGACATCCTGCCCGACGCGATGACGGGTACAAACTATACTCTTACAGGCTATAATGATGGTGACAGCGCTACTGTATTCATCAAGATCGGAGAGGACCTCAACCCAAGTTGGCTGAGTATAAGATGCCTTATAAGAAGTTTGGACCTTATAATATGAGAGAGACGGAGGATGCATATACGGATACGACGGTAATATGGAAGTGGATTTGGATTTGGACTTGGTGTTGGTATTTATATTGCTGTGGCTTTGATAACTGGCTTAGACCTTGGGGTCCACGGGTACTGGTAAGATTGCAATAGTTGGGGGTGTTTTAGGTGTCTTTGTTATTACCTGCTTTTCACTTCTTCCGCCATTGTTCTATTCTTCGACACATCATCGCTGCTCTATCTCCCTCCATCTCTCCATCTCTCCATCACGAGCAATCAACTATATATTAGACAAGCTAAAGAGTTGGGCTAGTATGAAGTGTATATATCTCTTTCCCACTCACAATACAGACCCAATGTTAAAGGAATTCCCAAATCTAAGAACAGATGCAAATGTAAATGATAGGAATTGGCTAGGTTGACCGGGTCCATCAGTGTTTCAATGTCCGAGATTGGGTTAGTTCCCTGGTAGATACTTGCCCAGCGAGACGATACAAAAGATGAGCATCCCTTTAGGGGGAGAACAGCAGTGGCATGAAGAAATTTCCCAATTTATCTAATGTAGAATTCCAAAATTATATGAATATTTGTAGTTTACTAAACAACAAATAATCATTTTTTTATACCAAACTGCATACAACATGTTTTATAAATCAAGAAACATTTTCAAGACTCCCAGATATCTTAGGCCTTCAAGGACTTACTAGGTATAAGAGAGATAGAACCACTTTAATCCTAAAACATAAGACAGTTTTATGCCCCAGAGACCTTTCCGGATCCATACATAGCAAAAGAATGGGAGTGTTGTTTGCTACCAAATCGCGCCTATAAACCACCAAAAGTCCGTACCATCCTGCAAGCTTTGGTATGAATCCATCGCCCACATCACAGATAACCCATCCATCATCATTGTCATAAGCTTCGTTACATTTTTCTTCATATCGCATCCGTCATAGCCTTCCCCGGTTCCACCTCGTCTCCCTTTACACAACATCAACGAAAATAACCTCGGTCAATCCTCCATCTCCCCAGATACCCACAACACTCATCGCAAAGCCCAGGCCCGCAACCACAGTCCTGATTACTTGTTTGGTCATGAACCCCTCCATCTCCTCTCTCACTTCTTCCCCATTAACATTATCATCTACCTCCTCCTCACTACTGGCCAATCCCGCACTTTCATAATCCCTCGCACTTTTGCTCAACACCTCGTAACTAGCATCCATTTGTCTGGGGCTCATAGCTTTCTTTGACTTCTTCTTTTGAGCAATGCGTCTTGGACCTGTGGAACCCAGGGCAATCGGGATTAATTTATCAACGATTGAACTCGAGGCGGCGAATAGAGATGTCCATAAGAGATAGGGATGTTTTTGTCCTCGAGGGGAGAAGTAGAATGCGAGGAGGAAGGACCATGATGAAATCCAGGTGAGAGCACGAGTGTGAGTTGTGGCGAGGGAGGTAAGGGAGCTGTAGGAACGAGATGCGAGAGTAGCGGATGGGAGTGTTAGGAAGGCGGGGATAGTAAGAGACGAGAGGGTATAGGAAACGCCCTGTTGTTTGATGCTCATTAGTCCTTGGAAGTCAAGATAGGCTATGAATATAGAAGGCAGGAGAGAATGATGAAGTTGACGAGCAATCAAGGTTGGAACGGCAAGTAGTGATGTAATGGTGGGGTGATGCAATGACTTACAGTAAGTAAACCAAGGGAAATAGATCCCACGAACTTCAAAGTCGACACGGTTCTTGTAGGCATCTTGTGATCGATTAATGTTCCTCTCAAATATACGTACTGGTATCTTTACTCCAGCCAGCGAGAGTTATTCCAAGCACAAAGACGAATGGTGACAGGTAAAGTGGGAAGTTGCTGTTTTGGTTATTCAATCAATCGCGCTTATTACTAAGGAACCTTAAGTTCCAAGGTTAGCGAAGACGGGAGTGACGGGAGTGACGGGAGCTCGTGAGATTATGTAATCAATCATATCTTAACTCGCGTAGTTCCCCGGAACCTGTCAATTGATAACCGGGACCGAGGCACACCGCAAACGAGATTCCAACCCCGGATTTTAGTGCCAACATGTCTCACTTTCTGGTTCAAGTGATACTTTCGTATTTCAAGTACTTGGTTTTACCGTTTAATAGCTTACCTTCCCTCTCCCCATTGATGTCTCGAACCACAATGTACATAAATGTTTAATGTTGAGAAATATATATCAAGCATCTGAACCACCTAATTTGCCTCAATTTCCCAAATACAAATGAACATGGCTCTACCTCGATCAGAATACCTCTCAGACGTCTGGCGCGATGGAATCTTCGGTAGGTAATCTTCGACATAGTCTCCTTCAATTGCACATACTAATTGTCTATTCATCAGACAACAAAGTCGTCTTCTGCACTGGTGGAGCAGGTACAATATGTTCTGCCCAAGTCCGCGCAATGGTCCATTTGGGAGCAAACGCGTGTATTATCGGACGTAATTCTTCCAAGACTGAATCCATGGCTAAATCCATATCAACTGCACGTTCCGGGTCGAAAGTCATTGGGATTGGTGGTGTGGATGTGAGGAATATACAGAGTTTGGAGAGTGCTGTAGAGAGATGCGTAAAGGAGTTAGGGGGCATTGATTTTGTTATGTATGATTGCTTCTTCTCTTTCCTTCTGTTCCATATTTATATGTAATTGATAGTTTGTTCTAACATGGATTCTTCATCAGCGCTGGAGCAGCAGGAAACTTCATCTCTCCCCTCGAAGGTCTCTCCTCCAATGCCTTCCGAACCGTCCTCGAAATCGATACCCTTGGCTCCTTCAACACCCTCAAAGCTACTCTACCTCAGCTCATAAAATCTGCCTCTACCCATCCTAACACAGCTTCTAATCCTAACACTGGTGGTCGCATAATCTTCATATCCGCCACGTTCCACTTTACAGGAATGGCACTTCAAGGACATGCAGCTGCGGCAAAAGCAGGCGTCGATGCCATTTCTGCAACGGCTGCATTGGAATATGGTCCTAGGGGAATAACCAGTAATGTTATTACTCCAGGACCAATAGAAGGAACTGAGGGAATGGCAAGATTAGGCGATAAGGAGAGTGAAGCGAGCGGGGATGCGCAGCGAAGAAACCCATTGGGAAGATATGGGACAGTAAAGGAGATTGCAGATGGGACTGTATATTTGTTCAGTGATGCAGGCAGTTTTGTCAATGGAGAAGTTTTGGTTATTGATGGTGGAAACTGTAAGTCGGGACTTTTCTTACCACCTACCTTTTCCCCCTATCTATCCTCTCTAATTTATTTCTACTAACAATAAGGAAATAGGGAGGCATCCGGGAGGAATGGCCGGAGCAAAAAGATACCCTGATTACTTGCTGGACGATACATTCGTACGACGAAAAGAGTCAAAGTTGTGATTACTCTATCACGTCGCACGACTCTGTAGAGTTGTTTCTACAAATTAATCTTGGTTAGATTGGGTTTCAAGAAATTGAGGCAGCATATGATAGATGACATTTTCTAAAGTTTGGCCATTTCACTTATTGCTTTTTCCAAATGATGACTTTTGACTATACATTATAGTTTTCTTCATGATCATAACATCTTAAGTCATGACATGATTCATTGGTATATACCTCCTGCCTTCACACTATCTACCGCATGCATAAATTACAAAGACGACATTAAGCACGCTCTCCCTTTAACCTTTCCCCCCCCCCTCTTCTCTCACAACCCCCCATCTATCTTCCAATCTTCTCAGCGAATACTGTGAAATCCTCCTCTTCTCCAACACATCACATGCACCCACGAGGGGATCGTGTTGGAAAGCAGACGCATTGGCAAACCGAACATACAAGACAAGACCTACCAATAGATACCCCTCAACATATTCCAGCACCAGATGGCAATTGGATCTTCAGCCTCTTTCAGATCCCGAATCCAGTCCAGCATCAGCTCCACTGTAACCCCTACATCCCTCTGATAGCGCTCCCCACAATAGCATTCACAAATCTCTTTCAACATCGCGTTGTGTTTTGAGAGATGCAAGATCATCAAGATACTAAGGAAGACCTGGGACCAGGTAAAGACATAGGGGATTATGCGTTTGGAGCGTGACGGAGGGGAGAGAAGAATGGGCCAGAGGAGGCAGGACTGGGGTTTGGTGTTAGTGTGACGGTGATGGTGATGGTGATGGTGATGGTGATGGCGAGGATGAAAAAAAGGGAAGAAAGAGAGAAAGCAAGCAAGCAAGCAAGCAAGCAAGCAAGCGAGCGGAAAAGCAGAAATAACATACGCGCAAACACTCCCCAACATTACGAGCATCTTCCTTTTCGATCAAGTCCGGAAAATGCAAAACCTTATAGACAAAAGGCCGATATACCATGTATTTGGCGTAATAGTATCTAGTTCTCAACATCGCTACCTGTATATCATACACATAAGGATACATAACCGGTTCCTCATCAAGATTGGTAGAGAAAAGGTTCGAACTGGGGTCCTGTGGTACCAACGGAGATGTGAGCATAGGATCGATATTTTCCGATTGCTTTTCCTGGGGAAAACTGGCGGGTTCATCATCGACCCATTGGATTGCGTTGGGGAGAAGATCGCGCCATTGAGCGAGCTGGTATGCGAGATTTTGTACCCCACGGGCGGATAAGAAGCTGGAGCCATGGGAGTCAGCGTCCATGCTGGACACTTTGGTTACGGAGTTAATTTTACTCATCAGAGTGAATACAATTTGCGAACCATTTGCTTACTCTCTGAAATGACATTTTGTATATGCACGCATATTCGTCGCAATGCGAGCACTGAAGAATTGTGTGCTTGCCAATGAGATTCTTGTTCCCCTTTAAAATCCTCTTCACAAAACGCAGTAGTGAAAAGCGGTAAGTCAACCCGCTTTTCGAGATCCATTATTGCAGTGAGTGGTAAATCCATGTCGAGGTGTAGAGTTCTGTTTTACCCCTTAACATGATGAACGAAGTCTGAAGGGTTGTTGTAGATGACTTACGTCTCCATGGTGGCACAATGCCAATACGCACGTTTAATCAAATCGCCCCTCGAGGACTTCCAGTCAATGGGATTCCTATAGCTTGGTCAGAAAGTATTAAAAACATAAAAAAAGAAAAAAAGTCCTAACGACGTGATAAGTATACTGCATGCTGATGAAGCACAAATCATCGACCTCCAGAATTCCTACCGTCATATTAACTGCCGCTCATCAAAGTTCTTGATTCCAATAATTACCATATAGCGAAAACAGGACTGATAGTATAGTCTGAGTCAAGAATTTTAGTTAGCCAGGTCCGATGGTTTTATAGTTGGTGAGATTGGGACGCACGCAGTCAGACTAAACACCTGCACATTCTCAAGACTGCATTCGGTAAAGACACAGCCAATTCTCTTCATCGCTTCGTTGAAAAAGGCCAGTCCTGGTGGTTGAGATGATCCTGATCCGCCCCGGACACCACTAGGCCGGCCCTGGGAAATATCGATAGGATTACCGCGAATACCTTGAAGTGCCACGTCTCCGAGAGCGAAGATTAGTAATGCAATGACAGATTCCATATCTCCATCGAAGCCTTCCGATGTAACTTTTGTAAGGGTATCAGAAAGAAAGGTTTGCCTGTCCATGAAGGGGTACATGAAATTGAATGTATCAAAGTAATACATTGCCAATTGAAGCATATCTTCGCGAGTCAAACCAGGAAACGTTATCCGCGAGCCTCCAGTAACCCTACTTGCCACTGATTGCATGCCTACAAATGGTTTATCTGGTATATCCGCTCTTAAGGATAAGGGAGGTCTTGTATCCTTCATTTGCACTAAGAACACCGATCCCTTTTCCAGAAATTTCAGGTCGCCAATGCTTGATGGCGCAGCTTGTGACAGAAGTTGTTGTATAACAGGCCATGTCAAAATCTTATGAGACGCAGTGAAATGGCGATATTTATTGTTGCTCATTTGACCATCAATCATTTCATGTTTGCGCGAGGAGTTCGATAACATATGCCCATCAGATTCGAAGTTAAAAGGCTCGGTAAAGGATGGTTGTGAGGAAGGTGACTTCTGGGTTAACCCAAACTCCGACACACCTACAGCGACTTGATGAGGTAAGCGGTCGAGTCTATCTTCTATATTCTTCACTCGATCCAATATTTCAACCATGGTTTTATCTTTCCTATATCGTTCTCAGTCAGAACCAATGCAAATGGGAATACTAGAAAAATATCAAACCCCCACCTCACAGTATCAAGTGGCCCAAGATATCACTTACTTTGTCGGTACAGGCTCCCTGTAATTGCATTCTATCTGCAAACGTGTGCAAAGTCCACATTTTGGCCGCTTCTCATCACACCTCTGCTTTCGTTGTCGGCAAACATCACAAGCCTTCAAAAGTTAGATGTCAGCCCCCCTTTCCGATTGTATAACACAATCTTGTGGTCATGATTATTCATGCCGGATAGAATTCGATTTCCCTGAGAAAGGGGCGTGGAAATACGAGGGGATTAGGGTGGCATGAAGAGGGCGGCGAAGGAAATGAAAACCAACCTGACTTGCAATCGGTCCTCGATCTTTCCGCGCTGGAGCCGTTCCGGGATTAGAATTGGATGTCGAGTCGATATCCATGGCAATGCAAAAGGTGTAAAGTAGTATGATTGTTTTTTAATGCTTTCTTCTCCCACAGGGTTATTAAATCATGGCTGGCTGGCCGAGCTCCCGCTTGGTGTTGATGTCGCTATCTGTGTTGGGCCAAAACCGATAGTATATTTGAGCTGCTTGATCGTAAGCACTTATGATATTCCAGATGTGGCGAGGATGTCAACTCAGTTATTGATTGCATCCATAACATGAGTAACATATATATACGGCATCGAGAATGGGGAGGTTGCTCATGAAGTTGAAAGACTCCAATGATTAGTAAGGTAGAGAAGAGTTTAATGCAGGAGGAGATGGAGAAGGAAATGCCTCCGATCAAATATGGATTATGACAAATTAGATTTGACGGCAAGGAATCCGTCTCCGGTGGCATGGCATTTGAATGGAATCCATGTCTGGGCCCTGGATGGAACCTTTCTTTGAGGTAAGTCATTTTTAAGCTTGCGCTTACAACTGAACTGAACTGTTTTAGGCAAAGTAAGGAATAAATAAGAGGAAGATGAAGAGGTAAGGAGGTAGAACTTGAGTACCTACCTAGTAGGTAGTAAAGACATCCAACATCTACGGGTTTCATTGATTTCTCTTAAATCCATAACATGAAACAAACATTAATGACATCACAAGAGTTGTCTAGGTAAATACAATTAGTAGATATAACAAACAGGCTAATGTTATCTCAGTAGATATAAATAACCTCAGCTAATATTTCCTTTAGTTAAGAAAACTTAAAAATTTAACTTAAACTTATTAGATATCATTATTGTTATTATTATTATTCTTTTAATTTATATTTATATATTACTTCTTTATTTAACTTTTAATTGTTACTCTAGTAGATGAATCTACGAATAGATAGATAGGTATCGAATTTGTATAATTATTATAATCGATCTAATTGATTTATATATTAAATCTATTATCTTTAATAAGTAACCTACCGATACTTTATATATAGTACTTTATCCTTTCAACTAGGTAGATACTTGGTTAATCACTTCTTTTAAACTTCTAACCTTCTAACCTTCTCTGCATTCCTCTAGTTCATTAACTTGGACCTTGAAATCTACCCCTCCCTCGCCCATTTCCCCCTCTTATTATATTCCCACCACCAAGACAGTTTTCTCAAGGTCTTTTATGCTAATGATCTGCCTTACCTGTCCTTCTTTCGCGAGGGAGTTTACAATTTTATTTGCCTTTCATCCATACTGCACGCCTCTCATGCAGCAAGTCCCCTCCATGAAGATGCGCGAAACCCGATCGAAATCTTCTATGTGCAACTCTGGAGTTCGCAGATACCTCCGTCACCTCATTTCTTCCATCTGTATGGCTAGAATCATTCGTCTTTGAATATTAACGAACGTTTCTCATAACAGCTCAGCAAGTGTGGCGTAATTCATGAGTGACACAACATTGAGAAACGCCTATCAAGAGGTTCGAGGGTCTCCACGATCAAGCATAATACGTTCGCGTCTCGATGTTATACCAAACAGGCTTTCATATAGCACTACATATAGCATTTTATTCATTCGCTGGGTCGAACTCTATCGCCGCCCAGAAATGTCTCCTGATAGTCAAATCTCATCCACTTGGGTAAAATTTCTGACATTACGATGAACCACCTTATCGCAAAAGAGGCCTCCAGACTACTTGGCAACTCAATTTCATTGACGCCTACTCAGAGGTTTTCGTTTTCACTCATATTGTTGACTCGATGACGCAAGGAGTCTATTATCTTGGTCTATAAATTTAATCCTGTGGGGAGGCAAGAGAGGGGGAGGGAGGCGGGTTTTGAAATCATTCAACGCCCTATACAATTGATTTTCTCATAGACTTCTCATATCCTTTGTCAAGTTCTTTTGTAATCTTTATTTTCGACTGGAAATGGGATCTTTCAGTTGGTAATATAAGTGTAACTCCGGCGCGGAATCACCGAGAAGTACCTCAGCACTGGTGCCTTTTCTGTATTTCAAAGGATGATGTATATTAGCATCAACCTGTCAAACTCTGGCTTCCTTCTTCAGAAATTGCAACCGTTTTCTTCCAATTTTGGTCAGTTTTCATGGTTGATCATCATCAACCTGTCACACTTTGGCTTTCCTAATCTCCTTATTTACGAGATCGATCATCACTCCTTGGCTTCCTATCATTTCCTTATTTCCAGATCGATCCACCAGGATATTTCAAATTCCACCAAGAAACTAACTTACGAGTCAGATGGTTCAAGTGGCCAATTATACACGTTTTATAAGTTGACATATCGTGTTGATAGTTCATCACATTGCCCGGAAAAATAACTTGGTGACTGTTTTCAAGGAAAATTGATCGATAGATTGAGTGAGTATAGGAATATCTGAAACGTTCTTCATGGTAGCACCAACACCAGATCTGAGATACGAGTTCATCGCCCCAACGTCATGGAACCCTACGATGGCGGAACTATTCTTTTCTAGAAACCACATGGAATGTTGTTGCAGCTTAATTATTAGCTGCTAGTATCGCTCCGTTGGGTATACAGAGATATTGCGGTGTAACATTTCCTTTCCTCGTAGGACTCAGTGTATAGTCCAGCTGGTCTAAGATCTTCTGAAGATCTTCTGAAAGCTAGTTCGGGCTAGATCAATATTAGGGCTAGTGATGATACTAGAAATTTCAAAGGTTAATCTTCAAAATATGGGTTTTCATGAGCAAAATGATTAATTTTGAGAAGAAAACGCGACATTCATTGGATATCTTGTTCGAAATGGAAGGACTACTTGGTATTTTCTCGGATTGTTGGATATCCGGTGTTGTTCATTGTTGTAGATGCCCCAGCTTTGCTTGAACCCGTGGACGCTGGACGGTGGAAATGACAGCTTCACTCATTCCACAATCTTCATGGAAAAGGAGTATATAAGAAAGCCTCGTCCGTGTAATTGCTTTCACTGAATCGCCCATTCTATCTAATCTCTACAAACTATCAAGCTCTCCTACACCACAGACAACCAAAACTTCGAGCCCAGTAACTTCAGAATGCATTTCCAACACTTCATCATCACGGCAATCGTCCTCCCTCTCGCAATCGCGGCCCCCGTCGCTGCCCCCATCGCCGATCCTCTCGCTGTGAGTCTTATTCTCATCGTCTCAAGTCTACATTAAAACCCCATGCCCACCCCCCCCCAATTTTCATTTGATAAGCATAGAAAGTCCCGCTAACTCGTTACCAAATCCAGGGGGGTGTAACCACATCAATCCTTCGAGCACGTCAAGGTGCAGATGATAGTCCAGCTGATTCTATTTTGTGGCAATTTGGCCAGTACGTTCCTGGGCTTGAGGGCGCTATTACTACGTTGAATAATGTAATTGGTGTGTAAAGAGAAGGGTGGGAAATGTGCTCTCGTTGATTGGGACGAGGTTCCATGGCACATTTCTGGGATGGATGGAGGAAGTGAGAGATATCTTATCGAAAGATATATGGAATGAGGGGGATAGGGATTTGATTTTTGTGTTTTTGAGATTTTTTGTTTGTCTTTTTTTCATTGGTAGGATGTTGAGTTCTAGATGGAGATCTTTTGTTTTTCTGTTTTCGGTTTCTGTTATTTTCTTGATTTTTTGATTGTCTTTTTAATTGGTAGAGCTATTATGTTCTAGGTAGAGACTTTTTGTTTGTTTGTTTGTCTGTTTAGTAGAGATGTTATATTTTAGGTGGAGTTACTGTAGCGATATTCTCTACATCGTTCGTATTGTAGAAGAATTCAAGTTACATTACCTCAGAATGCATTTACTCTTTTTGCTCCATGTGAAATCCTGTGTTTGATATCAAGGTCAAAACCCACTATCCACACTGAAGCCTCGACCCCGATTTCAATAACCCTCATTCTACGGGGGGTTCTGAGGGCGGGTTTTGCAGTGGGATTCAGGGGCTTTTTGTGAAACTATTGTACAAGTATAACAAGAACCCTGGCACATAGTTATTATCTATAGGAGTCATATGCCTTCTTCGGATGTAAAAGCCATCTACACTCACAACACTCACAACACTCATTGAATATCAAATATCGAATATC
>JANPYM010000001.1:352283-458668 GCA_025890175.1 Ciborinia camelliae
CTGTTTTCAAGGAAAATTGATCGATAGATTGAGTGAGTATAGGAATATCTGAAACGTTCTTCATGGTAGCACCAACACCAGATCTGAGATACGAGTTCATCGCCCCAACGTCATGGAACCCTACGATGGCGGAACTATTCTTTTCTAGAAACCACATGGAATGTTGTTGCAGCTTAATTATTAGCTGCTAGTATCGCTCCGTTGGGTATACAGAGATATTGCGGTGTAACATTTCCTTTCCTCGTAGGACTCAGTGTATAGTCCAGCTGGTCTAAGATCTTCTGAAGATCTTCTGAAAGCTAGTTCGGGCTAGATCAATATTAGGGCTAGTGATGATACTAGAAATTTCAAAGGTTAATCTTCAAAATATGGGTTTTCATGAGCAAAATGATTAATTTTGAGAAGAAAACGCGACATTCATTGGATATCTTGTTCGAAATGGAAGGACTACTTGGTATTTTCTCGGATTGTTGGATATCCGGTGTTGTTCATTGTTGTAGATGCCCCAGCTTTGCTTGAACCCGTGGACGCTGGACGGTGGAAATGACAGCTTCACTCATTCCACAATCTTCATGGAAAAGGAGTATATAAGAAAGCCTCGTCCGTGTAATTGCTTTCACTGAATCGCCCATTCTATCTAATCTCTACAAACTATCAAGCTCTCCTACACCACAGACAACCAAAACTTCGAGCCCAGTAACTTCAGAATGCATTTCCAACACTTCATCATCACGGCAATCGTCCTCCCTCTCGCAATCGCGGCCCCCGTCGCTGCCCCCATCGCCGATCCTCTCGCTGTGAGTCTTATTCTCATCGTCTCAAGTCTACATTAAAACCCCATGCCCACCCCCCCCAATTTTCATTTGATAAGCATAGAAAGTCCCGCTAACTCGTTACCAAATCCAGGGGGGTGTAACCACATCAATCCTTCGAGCACGTCAAGGTGCAGATGATAGTCCAGCTGATTCTATTTTGTGGCAATTTGGCCAGTACGTTCCTGGGCTTGAGGGCGCTATTACTACGTTGAATAATGTAATTGGTGTGTAAAGAGAAGGGTGGGAAATGTGCTCTCGTTGATTGGGACGAGGTTCCATGGCACATTTCTGGGATGGATGGAGGAAGTGAGAGATATCTTATCGAAAGATATATGGAATGAGGGGGATAGGGATTTGATTTTTGTGTTTTTGAGATTTTTTGTTTGTCTTTTTTTCATTGGTAGGATGTTGAGTTCTAGATGGAGATCTTTTGTTTTTCTGTTTTCGGTTTCTGTTATTTTCTTGATTTTTTGATTGTCTTTTTAATTGGTAGAGCTATTATGTTCTAGGTAGAGACTTTTTGTTTGTTTGTTTGTCTGTTTAGTAGAGATGTTATATTTTAGGTGGAGTTACTGTAGCGATATTCTCTACATCGTTCGTATTGTAGAAGAATTCAAGTTACATTACCTCAGAATGCATTTACTCTTTTTGCTCCATGTGAAATCCTGTGTTTGATATCAAGGTCAAAACCCACTATCCACACTGAAGCCTCGACCCCGATTTCAATAACCCTCATTCTACGGGGGGTTCTGAGGGCGGGTTTTGCAGTGGGATTCAGGGGCTTTTTGTGAAACTATTGTACAAGTATAACAAGAACCCTGGCACATAGTTATTATCTATAGGAGTCATATGCCTTCTTCGGATGTAAAAGCCATCTACACTCACAACACTCACAACACTCATTGAATATCAAATATCGAATATCGAATATCCAAGTTCCTATCTGCGCTATCCATCCCCTTTTACAAATACCGTAATCTTAACCCAATCTTTCTCTCAAAAGATGTCATTAGAAAAATTGACACGGAATTATCATGGGAAATAAGATAAGTAGACAAGGCAAATAACTTAAAAGAAAAATGTACCAATATCAATGATGTCGATGCTGTCACTAAGTAGACGAGCGAATAAATATGAGGAAACAGAAAGGGGGGAAATGTTCTGAGTTTGTGTTTCCCTCCGCAATTGGGGAGAGAAGAGAGAGATCTTGTCATGTTGTTCATGATGATGACGTATGTATAGATGAAACTTCTCACCGAGTATTCGGAAGATGTGATAATATATCCATCCATCATTACAAATTGCTATCATTTGCTATTCCTAAAGATGAAGTATTGTGGAAAGGACTGGTAGGTAGGTAAAGTATCTACAGTTCCTTTGCATGCATTTATTAAATTAGCCCCAAGCCATCAACAAGGTGAGATGGCATGTTTTGTTAGCGTTGGGTAATCATGACAGATTAGAAATTGAGAGAGGATCTTGGTGGTTATAGATGGATTTTGGATTTTGAGTGGGATATGATTGGATGTTTCTTAGGTAGGTAGGTATCTTAAGTTCATGAGGTGAAGTTGGCTCCAGTTCCAATGTTTCACCCAATTCAGATTATTAATGGTTGGAAGGGTTGAGATGATAGATTGATAAATGCCCAATTAAGCGTTCTCCTCTCATGTATTGTATTCTATAGATATCGATGTTTGTTTGAACTTGAAACCGCAATTCAAATTCAGCACAGTATCTACTGTGGTTGGGATGGGATATGAATAATGAATTGATGTATCCTTAAAGGTATAACTAAGTCGGGGGCTCAACCCTACCTTCTTCATCCTCCTTGATATCAAATCTCGTAACCAGATGTAAAAGTTGCCGATCCAGACCCGTCCCAGCCAGTATCGTAACACCAAATGGTAATTCCCCTCCATCTTTTCCATATGCATAGTCCTTGCATGGAATCGCAATAGCTGCAAGATCCAAAACATTGGCAAAATGGGTAAAAGCGCCTAGCTTCCCATTAATCCCAATCGGATCTTTCGACACTTCCTCGATAGTGGGGTGAAAAGGTGTGGTAGGAACAACCATGACGGTCAATCCCTCTTTATCGTCCAGTTTTAGGATATCCTGGACCATCCTTTTATATTTTGCTTGTTTATGCAAGTCTATAAATACATCGATAGCAGTACTGTGGCGAGCCAGTGCATTTTCCAAGACAGAGCGGGTAACAGGGTGAAGCGATTCTTTATTCCTGTCGAACCATCCTTCCGGCAAATTAGCAAGTCTTTCTAAGACAAATGTACCACCGTAGAGAAGCTCATTAGCAGATGCGAAGGGCGTCCAGTCCAACTCAACTCGTCGACCACCAGACGATTCCAGAGCCTCTACGACAGTTTTAAACAGCTCACGATAAATTGGAGTGCAAACTTCGAGAGCAGTATCCGGTGGTATGCCAAACTTGAATGGGGGTTTGTCTATGGATGATACTCGTAATGAAAGTTGGAATGGTGGAGGCTTGGCAAAATAGTCATTTTTATCGAATCCTTGGCATACTCCCCAGACTCTTTGTGCATCTTCTATACTCATAGACAGAATGGAAACACAGTCTTGGTGAAGACAAGCTGGAGCAACTCCATGGGCCGAAACAGTTCCTTTGGTAGGTTTGAATCCAACGAGACCATTAAACATCGCTGGGACTCGAATTGAGCCTGCTGTGTCGCTCCCCAAAGAAAATGATACTAACCCTTTGCTAACACTCACTGCACTACCACTACTCGAACCGCCAGCAATATGAGATGTGCTAAATATTGAGTGCAGTGTGCCGAATGGAGATCTGCAGCCTGTCAAGCCAGTAGATAGCTGGTCCATGTTTGTTTTGCCAATGAACAGAGCACCAGCTCCGATACACCGGTGGTAGACTGTTGCTGACGATGCAGGAGTAAATTTGAGAGCCGTACATCCGTTTGTAGTGGGAATCCCCGCCACGTTAAAGCTATCCTTAACACTAAAAGGTACACCCCACAGGGGCGGCCTATTTGATTTATTAGGCCAACGTCTGTATAGCTCGTTGGCTGCTTCCATAACATCACAGATGGGTCGAAGATGAACCCATAGGGATGGTTGTTTTTCTTTATATCCTTCGATGCGGTCATAAATAGCTTGCACAACGAGTTGAGGTGTAATTCCTGCATCGTAATCAAACATCAGATTGGATATATCTAGAGCTGAATCCCAGCGATCCATCCCTTCTTCAACATCCCATTTTCGAATCATACACAGTTCTTCGTGAATATAGGGCTCGCCATTGAGACGCATTTCAGGCAGGGCTATTGAAAATCCATCCACAGGGACGAAGCCAAATTTTCGAAAGAAAGACGAAGTAGGAATGGTAGTTTCCAAGTAGACGGGAATTTTCTCCTTCGCGCCTTTCGACAGTCCCCAATTAGTCAATAGAGTTCCAGCTCCTCGATCCGTATGGTCAGGGTGTGTAGCGATTAAAGTCAAACCTATCCTATGCTGTTAGATTGAATGTGAGGAACATCAAATTAACTATTAAGGTCTAGAAACCTCTGTCAATTCATTAAGTGTTTGGCTGAAACACCCAGAACGAATGGGACAATGATTGTAAAGCAGTGGGTTGAGAATGGAATGATCTTACGATAGCATCTAGCATCACCTAACACCCGCCTTTTCCCAACTTCCGTCTTCCTGATGTACTCGTCAATGAGATCCCGACAAGCATCTTTCGGGGGCCATATGCTAGGAAAGGTAGAAGGGTCCCATTGGGGCATACTTGGCAATTCCCACTTGGCGAAAGAGATGATTTGGTTTGTGTCGGTATCTCGTACTACCAAATGAATTCGCTTGACTACTACTTCTTTCAAGGTTTCCATAACACATTGCTTAAGACATTGTTCCAAACCTGCGACGCTACGGTTTGTTGGAAATAGAGCTCGTTGCAAGACAGTTTGACCAAAGGCGAGAAGATGGATGGCTGCGATTGTATCCGCATCTTCTGCAGTGGCTTCTGCTAGCTCAAGAACCATAACGAGCAATGTTATAAGGCTATATTCGATGTTCAAGAATATTTTGGTCAAATGATACAATAGGTTAGGTACCTAGGTACTCAATATTCCTTTTCAGTCGACGGTTATTAAAAATGTAGTGGAAGTGGCAGTACAATCAGAATATGTGAAGACCAATGCATGGTAGCGAGCGGTACATTATACATTGTTGTCATATTTTGTATGGAGGAAGTAATCATACCTATCTTGTAAGTTGTAACTTCCAATTGTAACTAACCTTTACCTTCTCGTTCTCGTTCGTTCTCCACTCTCGCTCTCGCTCTCGCTCTTGCAGTAAACCTTACCTTAACCTTATTGGATTCTTGCTCCTTCTCACCGTTCGCACACCAAAACACTACTTTCTATCTCATTCTCAATCTTGTTCTTGTTGTTGCTGTTGCTGTTGCTGTTGCTCTTGCTGTTGCTGTTGCTCTCGCTCGTACTGTCTTCGTTCTACCCCAGCCATATAACGGAAGTAATCAAGTGATCCATCTTCACATCAATGCTCATGCCAAATGATTGATTAAAACATCCAGCTTATGTAATACTCCTCACTCACCAATTGATACCCGCCGGTATGGGATACGCGGGCTGTGCTACATAAGCCACAAACGCCACAGTGACGTACGCAACCTACCCCTCTTGTCTTGTTTTGATCTGCCCACTTTTGCCCTTGCCCATTACATTCCGTTGTTTTCCCTACAGGATACAAATACAACCAAAGAGCCACGATAAAATTACACCCAAAAAAAGCATCAACCCCATCCACCCTCTTACATCAAACAAACAAAATACAATCACTACTACGTTGACAAAAACCTTACAACAAATAACAAAATCAATCAATCAAACTAGCAACATCATGTCTGCCAATACCGTCCACGTCAAAAACATCTCGTCGCAGACCAGCGAGAAGGAAGTCAAAGACTTCTTCAGCTTCTGGTGGGTGGCGCCACCTTTGTCGGACCCTCGATTTTTTTGTAGTTGCTGACATTTTTCTAGTGGAAAGATTACAAGCCTTGAAGTTGGATCTGTTGGAGAGACTCAAAATGCTACCGTCCAGTTCGAGAAGGAAACCGCAGCCAAGACTGCTTTGTTACTCGACAACACACAACTTGGTTCTACTCAAGTTAAGGTTACAAGTGCGGCCAGCTTGAACGAGGATGATGGAAACCATTATACCACCAACGAACAACGTGATAGCGACGATATTACCCAGGAGGAGAAGCCAAGAAGCCGCATCATGGCAGAATATCTTGCCCATGGTTACACCATCGGAGACACCGCTGCTCAACGTGCTATCGACCTTGACCAGAAGCATGGAGTCTCTAGCCGCTTCCTTGCCACTTTGAACAATCTCGACAGCAAGTACCATGCCACTGAAAAGGCTAAGGGTATTGATCAATCTTATGGCGTTACGCAAAAGGCCAACTCTCTCCTTTCTGGTTTGACCTCTTATTACGAAAAGGCCGCTGGAACCCCAACCGGCCAAAAGCTTGTCAACTTTTACACCCAAACATCCCGCCAAGTTCAAGACATCCACGCCGAGGCTCGTCGTTTGGCAGACATCAAGAAACAGGAAGGTGTACAAAAGGTCCCTGGTACCGAGAAGACAACTTGTAAGTGTGGTTCAGTTTCTGGAGAATGCCCGTGCGCCCCCGGATCTTGTGCATGCAGCGATTGCGGCAAATCCGATGTGAAGAAGGTTCCTGGTACCGATAAAACAACGTGCGGTTGTAATGGTGATGTTTCGAAGTGTGGCTGCGCTCCCGGTCAGTGCAGCTGTAACACATGCCCCAAGGCCGAGACTGAAAAGGTTCCTGGAAGCGAGAAGACAACTTGCAAATGTGGCGGAAACAGCAGTAACTGTCCTTGCGCGGAAGGCCAATGTGCTTGCACTGGCTGTTCCAAATAAATCAACTTTCTTATGTTTATTTCATTTTGGGTCTTGGGAATGAAAATGTATCATTAGTGCTCCGCTGACATTGCTTTCTTTAATCAGCTGATCCAGCAGTTGTTGTTGACTCGACCAAGGTTGCACCTCTCGAACCCCAATCTGAGAAGTCAACCTTTGCTTGAGCGTTTTGGGGTTTTTTAATTCTTTATTATGCTAGCGACAACTTTCGGGATTGATGGGAATGGTTACAAAAAAGGATATCAGGGATGAATTATCAGATTAGGTTGGACGGCAGTTTGCGAGCAATGCTTTAGGGCAATATGACGGTTAATGATCAACATGCGAGTTAAATATCATGAAGTTTATCGCATCGAATACACAAAGCCATAGGCCTTTTATTGTGATCTTGTTTATGTGTAAAAACCCTAACCAGAGTGACATCTCATCCGTGACAACATTTCGTTGCAGGAATGCGTGGTTGCGCTATCTTGTTGTTGAGATTGACTCAACGGAGGCCTCATGGAATGTTGAGTTCACTTGAACAGTCTAGTCACTTGCTTGGCCTCTTCAATCCACTCGAATCATTGGCCCATATTTAAAGCCTGATAACTTGAGCTTTGAGAGCCCCGTCTCTCCTTTGCAGTTCGCGATATAAATGTAACCGAAGTACGGTAATCAATCATCGCAATATGTTTATTATCATATACGCAAATCATAAATGGCATCTACAATAAGTACACTTGTCTTTCATATTGTACCTAATATTCGCTTTCATACCGGATTTATTTCATTTGCTCATTTATCAACCTCCCATTTCATATCATGCAAACATCATCTCGTATCATACGGGTGCACCACCGCTCCCTTGAACATGCAACTAAATATACATTTCCACTCAACGCCCCTAACACTTCAATGACCCCTTTCATTTAGTTCTCGGTCTTCGAGCGCGTCTCTTTTGCGTGATCATCAAGCGGTCCCTTGGGGTTTGAGGAGAGGTTCTGTATGGGGGATGTATGTTAGTATTGATATTCATCTCTTAGTTTTTCGTCTTTGGTGTTGGCATCGAGGTCGAATCTCAATACGTACCTCAAGATCAGACTTGCTGTCTTGCTGGTTGTTGCCTCCTTGGTTGATTCCCTTGGCATCGGAAGGAGCATCTTTTTGAGCCCCAGATTGCGTCTCGGGAGGTGGTGATTGACGTCCTTCTGGCATGATGGCTGTTATGTGTGTTTGTATTTGGATGGTTCTGGGAAGTGTCAGTTTGAACTGCGGAATCGAAATTGTGGTTTGAGAAGGTATGAGGTATGAAATATGTGATCATGGATATCAAGATGGTGGCGATGATGAAGTAGATTGTTGGATATCACATATGCAGAGGTAGCTATAATACTTACGTTTCTGAAGATGATTTTCGTTTGGAAGATTGAATTGAATTGTATTAAGGTAGTAGGTAGTTTGTATTTTGTAGTTTGTAGTTTGTCCTTTGTATTTTGGGGAATGAAGTTTGAAGGAATATTGAAACTACCTACTTGGAAGCTTGGAAGCTTGGAAGCAGCTTTGGCTTTCTATACCCCTCTAATAAGCACAGCTTTCATACGTCATCACAAAAAGTTCCAAGGTTATCCCCGTTCCTATGCCCTTGTAACTTGTTTTCTCAAAATGTAGATTCGTAATAGTCATGTGACTGATGTTCTTGGCTCTTGGCTCCAGCCACACATCCACACATCCACAATCTCAGCCACAGCATCAGCCTCAAGATTGAAGTTTCCAAATTAGGCAATTCATAAAAAGCGTACCTAATAGCAGCCTTCCTTTCCCTCCTGGCCTTTATTTGTCTCGTCACCATTTGACTAAATTTAAATAATTTGATTCACAAACCTTCTTGTGTATATTATGGTCCCGCAGCATTGAAACCTACCAATTCACAGACGAGTATCTGTTGTCGCGCAAATTCCAAAATCCAAATTCTACAATCCACAATCCACTCAGTTGAAAGTCATGGCACCAGATTTAAACTCAGTACCTCCATCTTCAAGACCTCAGGAGGTTTCTGGCTCTCCACGTCTTACATCCCGTACTCCTTCTCGACGTACTTCTCAAGCAATGCATTCGCCAAATCCTCCTTTATCAGTAACATCCCTCAATATTCTTCCTTCGAATCAAAGTACCGTCGCTTCAGCTTTGATGTCACCTACTCATAATATTTTGACATCTGCAACTGGTCCAATTCCGGCAGGAGATAATACAGGTGTAGGAATGGGACCTGGTCCTTTGAGACATCCAAGGCCTTTAACGGCTGCGGACTTGCATTTACAGTTGGAGAAAGAACAAGAAGCTGTTGTATGTTCATTTTGGTGATCTCCTTCGTTTACCTTTGCTTCTGGTAATAAATTCTAATGTATGCAATATGACAATAGGTAAACCGTCTAACTCGCGAGCTCAGTATGCTCCGCGCTGCCCAAAATGCTTCCGTCGTCTCAAACGCATCATCCACTTCTACGGGTCATCCCGATGCATTGGATAATACAAACCATCTCCTCTCCGGTCCCAACCATCCCATCCCTTCACATCGTCGCCATCACCGCACATCATCCAGTACCTCTACTCGAAGCATTACTGCTACAGCCGGTAGTATTAGCACGGCTAGCGGGATCGCGGCTCCTGCTGCCCGACGCGTCGATTCTCTCCCCCAAGGTATTTCTCTCAGTCGTCAGAATTCCATGACCGGTGTTCAGAGATCCGGAGCTAGTAGTCCTGCAATATTGAGCGGTAGTTATGGACATGCTGATCAATTCTCACATTTCTATCACCAACAACAACGACCTAGTATACTACAACATCGTGAGCATTCATCGGGTACTGTGCCAACATTAAGTAGTGGTGCTGGTGGAGAAATTGGTAGTGCGATGAGTGTGCCAACGACAGGAAGATATGAGGAGGCGGCTTTACAAAGACATGAATTGGAGAGTGTGAAGAAGGAGAACGAGGCGTTGAAGAAGAAGATTAGAGAGTTAGAGAGGGCACTGAGGAATAGGAGACAAAGTGATGCGAGCTTGACCAGGCCTAGGAGTGAGAGTGTTAGTACGACGGCTAGTGTGGGGGTTGGGAGAGTTAGGGATAAGGATGCGGAAGAGGATGGGGGTGTCAGAGTTGGGGAGAGTGCGAGGAGTGGTGGATTGAGGTGACAGTGGTTTGGTTGATCGGGTTAATTTTGGTATTTGGGCGTGAGGTGTCTTTTTACTTCGTGATATCAACAAATATTGTTTGCGCTTGGCTCGATGGAAAGGGAGAAATGTGGTGTCTGCGTCGTTTTCTATATGGTCTGGGCTGGTTCGCGTACTACGGAAATTGGGTAGGTATTTCAAACATGGAGCCTAGGGATAAATTAAATGCAATCAAGTCGTCTTTCAAAAATCCATCTTTGTTGGCTATACACTGAACTCTTTCAAGATCTATGTTTAACATCACTTCCCTTCCCCTAGGGATTCGTTTTTTAGATGAACTCTTTCTCATCTAATTTCGCAGTGGTTTGTCAGATGAAAGATTCAAATAAAAAGAGGCGAGCCCGCTACGGCTCCAACTAAAAGCAACGACTAACGCAACGACCAACCCCAGAAACCAAAGCTAATGACTACCCCAACCCCCATCAACATCAATCCTAGCCCCCGTCATAAAACTCGCGCAGTCGGAGAGGAGGAAGCTGGCGGTGTACGCTACTTCGGCGGGGAGACCCAGGCGTGCGAGGGGGGTGCGGGCGAGGATGGACGATTTCTGATATTGGTGGTGAGGGAGGGAGTTGGTGATGGGTGAGATTTGGGGGGGGAGGAGGTGGGAAAGGTGGGGAAGGTGGGAAAGGTGGGGAGAACTTACGGCATGTTGTTTCGCCAACACATGCTCAATCATGGGCGTGTCGATCCATCCTGGACAAAGACAATTTATTCGTATACCCTTGCCGGCATATGTCAGGCTATCGGTGCGGGTGAGCCCGAGGACTCCTGTTTGGATGGAAGGAAGGGGTGAGGTTAGTTATGTGTGGGATGAGGGATTGGTGAAAGGGGAGATGGGAGATGCGAGGGAGAGGGTGGAGAGGGGTTTTGGAATGAGAAATCGGGGCGTTTTGTTATAGAAAAGGTATATATGTACCATGTTTAGCCATGACATAAGGTGCGACATTTGGTAATCCAAAACGACTAGCGACTGATCCGACGTTGAGTATTGAACCGCGGGTTTTGAGGGGCAGTCCAGTGCTGTGAGAGACGCGGGATTTTAGTAGGATTCTTTGGTGATTGGTCGGTTGGAGGGTAGGGATTCAAATCCATTCAAACACTTTTTCTTTTCTTTTCTTCCTCATTTGTGATACCTTCTTTGCGTTGCTCATAAGAAATAGAGAACAGAAGAACTTGATGGTAGTTCTGATGAAAAATGCTTCGTCCGTCATTTAAAGAACTTGCTGAAAATGGTGTGATGATAATTTATGCCAAAAAGAATCCATGAGTAGTAACCGGAAAGAGCACACCTGTGGAATTGGAAGAAGTTCAAGTTGAAAAAATGAAAATATCATCGACATACCAAACATCCCTCTCCTCCTGTTTCAACAACTGCCTCAGCTCCGCGCGTTCACAAAACCACAAGCCTTTCAAATTAATCCCCAAAACCTGATCCAAGCCCTCCGTTTCCGTTTCCGCTGTTGCAGCCGTCTCTCCCGTGATCCCCGCTGCATTGAAGCAGATATCGATGCGCCCGAATTTCTGGATTGTTTCCGCCATTGCATGGTCGATTTCGGCTTCAGAAGAGACGTCGTGGGGAAGGAGGATGATAGTGATGTTTTCGGAGAGGGGTGAGAGGGTTTCTTTGGCCAAACATAAGGAGGCTAAGGAGAGGTCGAGGAGAGCGAGATTGGAGACTCCATCCAGGATTAGTTGACGGGCGACAGCAAATCCGATCCCAGATGCTGCACCTAAGGAGAAGTCAATATTTGTACTACCATATAATGGGCTCTTGATTTTGTCAAGTGATATTGTTCATACCCGTGATGAAAGCCACTCTATTCGAAAAATAATTAGTTCTATTTGGATGACCTAGCATCGAGAAAACTTACGCATGAGCCGGAAAATCTGGCATTTTTAAAATCTTTATTCCTGATTACTCTTTGAGAGTTATGTGCAAGTTTGATATTATGCTGGTTGTCGATAAATTTTTAGAGAGACGAAAGCACCAGCGAGCAAGTTAAGTAAGAAATCAACTACCCCGCAATCCCTCCATTACACGAAATGCTATCAAAATTCACTACATCGTCAATTCCTGCAATGGTCATTGATTCGCTATTATTGGTCTTGTTCGCCGTGAATATCCGGAAATAAGAGATGACATAGGTAGGCATATAGGGGCCATATCCTCGTCTTGCCGAATCTTTTATCAAGATCGTGGGCACGACTTTTTGGCGAAAATGAATATCGATGCTACGTTGTAGAATTCGTCGGCAAGCGTTGAGAAAACCAGGCCACACAATAGCCATATTAGTTCAAATTCATGCTTACTGTAACGTTCATTGAGAGATGCTATATAAATCAGACCATATCATATTTCATTCTCTCTTTCACATTTCAATTCCCATGGAGTATTGTTGTGCACACGAAATGCTGGTGTACTTCGGAAAGTATACTGGACCGATACCTACTGTACCTCCACAAGAAAATTAGATTCGCCTTATTCAAGTCCGCTTCTGTAATAATACAGACTATCCGGTCACAATCCACGAGGCTCTCCTTGAAATGGATTGGTCATTGAGGGGCATTTGGCCAAAAGTTATGTGACTAGAAATTAGGGGATTTCTAGCTCTCATGTTTGATCGAGGCTCGACTATAGCAAAATGATATTTCGATGCGGACGCGGCAAGTGGGAGTCTCCGTGATAGGCTTGTGCTAATCTTCTGACGCTTTAGATCTGTGCATGTGTTTAAGTCATTCCTCTGCGGCAAATTTCGGACCACAAGCCTCTTGGGTCTCTAATAGTCCGCACTGCAGGCCAAAATCTCCAACCTCTCAATATTCGAAAATATATGAACCGCTGCATAGAGGCTAATATACCAAATAGCTTCAATATGAAAATCCAATTCAAAATTCATAAATCCTTCCCCTTTGGACTTCAGCCCGGACCGAGGAAACCCCAATCACAAGCCTGGGCGTAGCATAGAGCTTGTTCATTTCGCCATGCATGCCATGCAAAGCCTAGCCTGCCATTCTACAGGCTCATTTCTTAATGTTAGTCACTTTCCTAATCAATGAATGATACGTAACAGAACAAGGCTTTAGTACGAGCCCACGGATTCCTTTACCTACCTCCGTCTTTGGCAAAACCACCAGGTCCAGATTCTTTTGAACCATCGGTGGGTTCAATAAGATAGCAAATCCCCAGAGTTCATCATGGAGACTGGTGACAAATTCCTGCCCTGCTCTGCTGATGAAAGTCCACTTTGAAATCAAGTAATTGTAGGTGTAGGTCGGACCTGGTCACCACAAACTTCGGGTGCATTGCGGGATTGACGATATGATTGATATTGATGATCAACAGGATTGATGTTGGGGGAATTGGAAAAAAAGCTTACAGCCACAGTGCGGAATGAATGAAGGATTGTGCACAGACGAAAACAGGGTGTACCTACGATCCAACCAATAGAAAAGAGATATCCTAAGTATATGAGATCCACTTATTCCCCCTTCATCAGAATATCCAAACAAGAGGAGACGAGGGTAGGAGAGGAATCGACGTTTTATGTGATTTCACACATCATACGTAAAAACTTCGAAACTTTAACCCCAAAAAGATGTCTTTACGATGTCCTTACGATCCATCCAATCATATCCTCCTAAACAAGTGTTCATGTCTGAATCCATATCAGCCTTACGACAAGGTAGACATGGGCTATGGGGATTCATCTTCTCGGGATGCAGGAGTCAAACTCGTTATGCCCAGACTCGACAAGCATGGGCGAACCAGCTTTAGGATTGTACATACGAAGGAGATACGCGTCCTAGTAGCAAGTGCCAATGTGGATATATGATTCTGGAAGTTCAGATCATTTAACTTGATATAATATGACAGATGGACAATATATTTTCTTTCATTCTCTTGCTCCATTATCATCAATCGGCTTCAAATCATGCGAAGAGCATCTATTAAAGTGGCTGCGGAGATAGGATATTCACCCCGATCTCTATATTTCCTCCTTTCGCATACAATACCCGCAAAGATCCTCCGTATATAAGTTTTCGAGATGGCCGGAAGTTGTCCTGGTGAGCTCCAAACATTACTTGACTTCATCCCCTACAAGTACTTATTCGCTTAGCCCTCGATACACCCCAGACACTATGGAGTTTCTGTCCCAACATCGGCGCCGCCTATCTTTTCGCCATCATATTCGGACTCACCACCGTGACACATTTTGTTCAAGCAATTATTCATAGAAAAGCATACTGTTGGGTTGTCGTAGTGTCAGGTACAGCACAGACTCTTGCGTATATCTTCAGGGTCCTCAGCATAAAGTATCCAGCTAGTTTTACAAATTATGCAGCTTGGTTTATTCTAATTTTGGTGAGTGACTCTCCCAAGCATCATTGGTTAATGTTCCTAACGTTGACTGTCAGATTGCACCACTTTTTACCAACGCCTTCGCATATATGGTGATGGGAAGGATGGTTTGGAACTACATCGCAGAAGCTAAGATCTGGAAGATCACAGCGTGGAGACTTGGGCTCTACTTTGTGGTACTTGATGTTGTGTATGTTGAAATAACTGGACGATTAATTGTGATGCTAATACATGACTTAGAGCACTTCTTATTCAAATATATGGAGCTGCAGCTGCATCCGCTAACAACGTAAGCCAACATGAGGTACTACAAGGTATTTATTCTCCATCGACCTCGCTTCATTGAAAAGCTAACATTGCTTTAGGTCTTCACGTTTACATGGTCGGTGTTGGGATACAACAATTCTTCATCCTCGTCTTCCTCTTCTTCGCCTTTAAGTTCCATCAAACACTCCGCGATCAATCCCGCCGAAATATTCATACTCCACAACAAGCATGGTCCTTACTCTATGCCTTATACGCAGTTATATTACTAATCACCGTAAGCCACTTCTATTTTACCTTGTATGTTTCTCACATCAACTAACCCATCCCACAGACTAGAATTATATTCCGTCTCGCCGAATACTCACAAGGTCTCACAAGTAGCATTCCCAACCACGAAGCCTTCCAATACGTTCTCGATTCCGTACCTATGTTCTTCGCCCTCATTCTTCTTAATATCTTCCATCCGGGTCGCATCATGGCGGGTCCCGAATCCAATATTCCGGGGAGGAAAGAGAGGAAGAGTACCTTGTTTCAGACGAAGATGCAAAGTCTAGAAAGCAGGGGCAGCGGTGGTGTTCAAATGGTATAGCAAATGCAAGTTGACGATGAAAGGTCAAAGCTTACAGTTGCAGGATCGCTAGATACTGTACAACTTCAGGAAATACGAGGGGCAGAGGATCGGCGTTAGTGCAAAGGTTGGCTTGAAACTCATATGTAAATTGAGGCCGGGTTATTATCAAGCTAGGTTAATTGATATAGATTGTTTTATATAGACTGAATATACGGTAGATAATAGAACCACGACAGTATAATGCGGATTTTGAGATTGAAAGGTAAGCAAGAAAATCGCCCAAATCTTATTGTTCATTTGTCGCTAGAGAAAGACAATGCGGTGTCATGCTCAATGCTCTATGCTCTAAATTTATCATGTCTGAGAAACAGTCATCATGCAAAGAGGTATCACAGGGGTTGACGGGTGCTTCCGTGCTTCCCATCCTTCAAGGGCGCAGACCCACTCACAGCCTCAGCTCACCTCATCTCAAAATTATCAATCTTCATGAATCTCGAGTTCGACGATGAGCCACATCTTTTCCCTCTCTCTCGAGTGTGTGCCCAGAGTCTGTCAATTGAGATCAGGATCGCCAAATCAATATGCCTAGAGTTGCTCCAGGTCAAAGAAAACGGGCGTATAAGCCGAAGACTAAGACGGGCTGTTTGACTTGCAAGTATGTACTTTCAATGCTGCTTTATTTCATACAGCCGAGATCTAACCATTTCATAGAAGTAAGAAGTTTTCAATCGCATACGGTTTAGTATACAAGACATAATTAACCGAAATGCAATGATAGTCCGACGAGTGAAATGTGACGAAGGTCAACCCTCTTGTCAACGATGTACTTCCACCGGGCGAAAATGTGATGGCTATGAGAAAGAATCCAGTGATTCATCAGTTAGCTGCAATTCCAGCGAGAGCAAAACGAGCATTGTACTTGTACGATCACCCTCATCATCGGTACTTTTCACTTCCGATCGAGAGCGAAGAGCCTTTCACTTCTTCATCAATATGACAGCCCCTATGATGGGTGGTTTCGGCGAGGAAAACTGTTGGTCGGAGATGATTCCCCGAGCCGCACATCATGAACCGTCAATACTACATGCGCTTATTGCGTTGGGGGCTTTGCACGAGAGTAGAGAGAAGAGTTCTCGCTCAGCAGCGCCTAATAATCTTTTAGCTCCTGCTGAAGAAGAATTTTCTCTGGTCGAATATAACCGAGCAATAAGATGTCTGGTAGAGCCATTTTCGAAAAATGAACGGCAAGCCATGGACGTGTGTCTAATTAACTGTGTTTTGTTTTCCGCTTTTGAGGTTAGTGCTCTTTACACTAGAGAATACTAGTTTTAATTCCCAAAATCCTATAGATGATGCAAGGTAATTATGGCTCCGGAGCTGCACACCAGGAAAGTGGAAGTAAAATCCTTTGCGAGATAACTTATGATGAAAATTCTAAGAAACATTATCATGAATCGCTTAAGACTTCCGCTGCCCCATACTTGCCTATGGAGCTTCTAGAAGAATTATATCTGCGTTCCGACTTTGTATTAAGCCAAGTAAGTTTAAATCGTCATCTCGCCTATGGTATTGGGATCGAATATTGACATGCCCTCCTAAAGATGATCAACAGTTCCGATCAATCCCTCTACAGCAAATTCAAAAGCTCCTACTTCACTTGCCACACTCCAGAAATCTTCACCTCTCTCCCACAGGCCCGCAACACGCTCCATTTCTTCTGGTCCCGCTTCCGGAACGAGCTCAATCACCTCAACCGTTACACCGATTCCCCCGAGTTCGCCAAACGTTTCCACATTTGGCGAATGGAAACCATAGGAACTACCCATAAATGGTTATCTGCTTTCCAAGCCTTCATTCTCAAATACGGCGACACTTTTTCGGAAGCCGAGAAGGTAGGGGTTGCAATCCTGCAAATACAAAGTCATACCGGATACATGAATGCGCATATACCGCGCGGGATGATAGATAACCAAATGCTTTGGGATCCATTTCTTTCCATCTTTGAGAAAATCACCGTGCTAGCAGAAGCTGTCATCACCAATCCTGCATTCACCACTACCGTTTTCCAGATAGATATGGGTGTCATTGGACCCCTCTATCACGTCGCAGGCGCATGTCGCCATCCAATCGTAAGAAGAAGAGCCATTGCCTTATTAGAGCACGTGCCTAGTCTCCAGGAAGGTATTTGGAACGCAGGAATGACGGCCAGAGTTGCCAGGATGGTAATGGAGCTCGAGGAGTTCGGGATAGCCGAAGTGAGGGAAGCGGCTGATGTGCCGGATTGGGCCAGGATTAGTGACGTAGCGCCTGCATTTGAAAAAGAGGGGAGGCGGGTAACGTTGAGGTATACAAGAAATGATAGGGCGCAGGGACCTCTGGTTAGAAATGCGTTCACAGAGACCTTTGAATGGTAGGGAGATCTGGATAAAAATAGTCAATGTGAATCGAGGTGGAGCTTCCTCCTGGAAAAGCAGCAAATAGAAGGATAAACTTCCTTTGGAATATTGTAATTTGAACATATGTTCATTCCAATCGTCTGTCTCATACAGTAATCTACATGATCCTTTCGTATCCGCGCAAGAAATGCTGACCAGGATACCCACATAGTCTTTCCCACCCCAAAACGCCATGCTATGTATTTAATACAAGAGAGGGAAGATTTTGCACATTCATTTATCCGCAGGATAGATTCGTTCAGGGTTTCGTTCGAAATCGTCCATAACCTCAGGATTTATATCAGGATGATCTCGTTCCTCGGCCGTCTCGTCATCCCCCAATCTATCCATCCTATACAACCATCAGCCCCACACCTCAATTAACATCACCGGTCCTTAAAAACCTTAGGTTTCCACCCTTCCCTTAACTCTGCCTCCCTCTCTATCGCCTCCGCCTTAACCCTCATCTCTCCCTCCAACCTCTCTCTCGCCCTCAGTATCTTACTCTGCAAATAAAAACTCCCACCCTTCTTTGGATCATTCGTATCGAATAGTTTTTTGAACCGCGACATGACATCTTCCATATCCATTTTCCCTTCTTTGGGTGGCTTGACATTGAGGATTTTGCAGGCTTCTTCTAACGTGAGGCCGTTGGAGGAGAAAGATGGACCGCCGGTAGCAGAGCCGGATTGTTGCGCTTTTTGATATGCGGAAGAGGCTTTGGCTTGTTTCCAGGATTCCGAAATGGCACGCCCGAGGACCCGTGAGCCGGTTATGACGACTTGGGTTATTATGCGGTGGGCCTGTAATGGGTTAGTTTTGCATGTTTTTTTATCCAGAGGGAGAGGATGGCATAATAGTTGTAAGAATTACAGGTCGATGGAGTACATGAAAGTTGTGAATGAGTTTTCTATATACATACCATGATGAGAAAATTACGACCGGCAACGACAGATCCCGGACAATTGAAGCTTAGATTCGGGTGTGGGAAGGTCACTCAACTGTTCACCAGAAGGCGAGTAGATAGATAATATTATATCTCCAACTTTTTCCCTTCATGGTTTTCGGAATAATCTTCCGCCGCTCCAAAGAAACCGATTGGTGCCTCAGGCCAAAGTCCGTCATCAATACGGTAGGTAGCTCGTACCTCCAAAAAAGACACCTTAAGACACTCGCGCAATAAATAATAAACACAATCACCAATGCTTCTCCTATTCCACACCCGCGCTCTAACCTTCCCAATCCCATATTGAACCACCAGCAAGACAAATACACAAAATCCCCCCCCATCTTGCAACAAGATGTCACAATTTTATTCCTCTCCTCCCCCCCATAACCCTTACGGCGCATCCTCCAACACGGCAGCTCAAAACCTCCAATTCTACCCCTCAACCTACACACCCGGCCCCGTCTCCGGTCACGCAACACCACAGGCCGCATACGGATATGGCATATCTCCTGCCGCGCAAGCGTATCCCGGCGGGGGGAGCGGCGGATTTGGATTTCCGGGAAATGCTCCCCCGGGCGTGAGTGGGCGGATGGGAGAGAGTGGAGGGTTGCGAACGGGGTGGTTGGCTGCTTTTGGGACCGAGGGCTACGATGGGGAACCGCCGTTATTAGAGGAGTTGGGGGTGAATTTCGGTCATATCAGGAGTAAGGTATGGTTGTTGTTATTTCTATTCTGATTTCCACCAGCAGGAAAGGAGTGTGCCGAAATGCTGACTTGGATCACATAGACATTAGCAGTACTCAATCCCCTGGCGCATATCGATCAACATATAATGGACGATTCCGATCTCGCGGGACCCATTCTCTTCTTTCTGTTATTTGGCACTTTCCTCCTTTTTTCGGGAAAGGTACATTTCGGATACATATACGGCCTCGCACTCCTCGGATCCTCTTCCCTCCATCTAATCCTCTCCCTCATGTCACCACCCCTCAACACCGATCCTAACTCGCAACAACCTGTCGGCCCCTCACATCTTTCTTCTACCCTTACATTTCCACGAAGTGCCAGTGTGCTGGGATATTGTTTATTGCCATTGGTGCTGACGAGCGTGGTGGGGATTATTATGCCAATGGATGGGTTGGTCGGATATATTTTAACCACATTGGCAATTGTGTGGTGCACGTATAGTAGTAGTGGGATGTTTTGTGCCGTAGGAAGAATGAAGGGGATGAGAGGGTTAGTGGCCTATCCTCTAGCCCTATTCTACGTCGGTTTTGGAATCATGGGAATCTTTTCAAGTAGGGGAGTAGGGACATTAGGCAAGGCTGCGGGTGCGTAACTGCACTCGAAGGAATCGAAAGATATGTCGCTATATCCAGAGGCGCGTGGGACCTGTGGGGAGGGGAGTCGCGGTTTACAAATCCCTCGCTATGAAAGAGTTCAGTGGTAATTTATATGGTACATGGAATGGAAGGGAACGGGTGCGTCAGACGTATGGCATGGTCTGAGGTCTGGGATCTGTAAGAATAAATTCTACTTCACTTGTATAGCATAGCTCAAAGTACTCATTCGAGAGAGCAAAAAAATAGGAGTGGGCAAACTAGGCGACCAAATGAATAGACCAAGAATGAAGAGATATTCACCCACATTCTAAATGATGTGTAATTTTTCTCCGACGAGATGATCTCGCACATTCTCAAATACTCAAATTGGATTGGATTAAAAAATCTTACAATTCACACGCCATGGTATAATACCCAATTCCTGCCCCCCAATGGCAAATCCGAGTTCCCCCTTCCTGAAGCCAATTCCAATCCCCTATTTACTCCCAAATCCATCCCAAATCCATCCCAAAAACCCCGCCAACCATCTACTCCAAACCCATCCTGGCATCGTCACTTATCCCCCAATCCGTTGTCCTCGCCCTTGTAAATGGCCTTTCATCATCCCCTTCCGAATGCATACTCATACTACTCTTCCTACTCCCCTTACCCAGTCTTTCCTTCTTCAAACTACTTTTCTTGCTACTAAATCGTGAGCTTCTATTGCTGTTAAAACTGCTATCGTCACGGTCTGAGTATTCGGGTGGGCTTCTCGATCTCGAAGCTGCGAATGATGAAAGTCGTGTGCGAGCAGAGTTTGAATCTAGACTATTGGATGCATAAGGAGGGGTTGGGCTGGGGGTTATTTCAGTACTGGATGTGATTTCGACGAGCTCGGCATCACGGTACCATTTTCTGCGACGGGTATATCTTCCCCATCCGTCTTGACCCCGACGCCCATTTTGCCACTGTAAAAATTTAGCTCTATGTGTGTGAGACGAGTTGGAAAATATTAATCGTGCATACTTTATTGTCGTAATATATCCACCCTGTTCCCCCATCACTCTCAGCCTTTGGTTTAGATCCACCTTCGTCATGTTCGGCGGCTCCTTCAACACGCCAGCGACTACCTTCTACCCATCTCCATCTCGCGCCGCCACCCTCTACATCTGGCAGTTCGAAATCTTCTTTAGGAGGAACCGCAGTAAGGTGCTCGTCTGTCCATGCAGATCTCTCATATGCAAAAAGTGAAGTTGTCCATCCTAGTCCAACCCATCTACGTTGATTTTCATATAAAATGAATGTAAACTTTACTCCTGGTGCTTCTGGCCTTCTTTTTATAGCTGCATTTGCCGCTAGTGATGCTTCGGCATATGAAGACTCTGTGCGTGGTGGTAGAGGAGGCTTCTCATCGGTCCTGCTTGCAGTCCTGCTTGCAGTCGGTGATAGCTCATCTGTCAAATGTAGGCCAGTCACGGCGGTACATATGCGACGAACGAGAGATGATCTCCATAGTATTGTTCTTGCTATTCGATTCGGTCGAGAATGCCAAGTCAAGAAAATTGTCCCCGTTACCAAAGCAATACGTTTTGTGGTTATAACTTGTAGAGGAGGGAGGGTAAGGATGATCCAGATAGGGGTGACAAGAAAGATCCGTATTAAAAGTGTTGTAAGGGCTGGTCGAGTTGTAGCAGAAGTCGCCGTTCGTTGCGTCGATAAGAAATCCGTCAATTGTAAAAGAGGATCTAAAAGTACATTGCATCTCGATGTAAATATCTTTAAAGTCTCCACGATCTCGTCCAAAGTTTTCTGATGCTTGGTATTCGTAATCTCGGAGTCGACTCTTTTGTGGCCCTTTTTCTGTTTCTCTCCCGTCCAGCTTGTTGACGATAAAGGGGAATATCGTCTCGAGTACATTCCCAGTATTAAACCAACCACCACCACCAAGGGACCAGCGAATCGCATCACAACATCTCCATATAATACAAATGCCCAAAAACTAGCGACGAGCAAGAAGCTCTCCCAAGGATCCCCACTCGTCCATGTTATTAATCCCACAAGCTTATTCAGAGGCAATAGAAAAGGATGCGAATATGCCAAAGCTCTCGTAATCTGCGGAGGGGTCGCTAGCAACAAAGGTGACTTCTGATGAACGAGTATAGTAGATCTTTGCTTGTTGGCAGATGAGGCATGTGATAAAGTGACTGGAGAGAATGCAGCTATTGTCGGAGGGTTCGGATCAATAGGAGTTAAGGATCCGCCATGGTCATCTTTTCTTGAACTTGGAGTACCAGACATTTGATCCAGCCAAGGAGTATCCTATTGATTTAGTTAGTGATATTCGGAGATCTCTATGGGTACTCGAGTGGATTGTTGTGGATGGTGGACGGGGCAGAAGTTGGCGAGTGACATACAAATGCAGCCATTTATTTACAACGTCATTTCTAATACCGTGACAGTAAGAGTAACGGTAACAGGCTTTACGATGGTTAGAAAATGGTGGAGGGGACGATCAAAGGACTCCAGTAGCTGTGTTGAAGCTTCTCAAAAAGGGAATATTGATAAACCCGACCTTTATAATAAACTATCTGCAATGCAATGCACTGCTCCAGCGATATCTGCGAAAAGATGGAGAGAATCCAGACGATTGGAGAGGAAAAGCAGAATAGTCTTAAGACGTTATGGAAGGATTGGAGGATTGAAGGATTAAAGGATTGAACGCTTCCATTACAATTGATTGAACAAGATTGAATACCTACCTACTAGGTCCACGGGTACCTCAGGTGAGGTAGGTAGGTAACCCTAGGTAGGTAGGGTAAATGGATCTACCTTTTAGCCTAGCCTACCTAGGTACGATTACCTAGAAAGGAATGAAGCGCCTACCTATCTCGGCATAAAATCTGGGGTACATGACCATCAATCAAAGCAATCAATCAATCAAATCAATCAGTGATGATCAACAATCGACAATCACATGTCAGAACCACCACATAGTCGAGCACGAGCATGAGCACGGTACTGGTATATTGATGATTCATGGTAGGTACGGAGTACACATACTACTAGGTACCTAAGGTAACGAATATGAATGCAGCCAGCTCTTTTTGATTCTGAAAACATCCAGTACCTACCTACTGAGTATATGGGTTGAGCATCAAATCTGACTCGACTACCCGCAGTAGAAGAAGAGAATTCTCAAGTCCCCAGGTCAAGTCTGGTCTTATGCTATCGTATTTATCCAAATATTTATTTGATATACCTACTAGTTACCTAGGTATTTATCAAGATCATGAAGGGCCTCGGAAGTACAAAAGTATATGTACGGTATGGATACCTATAGGTAGGTACCTAGTAGGTATAATATTCATGTAATTAATAACGTGGTTATTATTGGTAAATCCAACAAGCCCGGGCATGACAAGTTCTGTTTTGCTCTGGCTCTTGATCCACCACAAGCATGATAGCATCTGATTACCTGATTACCTAATCCATAATCTAAAAAAGTACCTCATCCCCTGTTCAGAATACCTAGCTCTATTATTATTCCCAATTTCTAGGTTTTAACTGCCGCGCAGACTGATTGTTATTGTTGATTGGCTGGCACCGGTACGGTACGGTTCGTCGGGTTATTCCATTTTAGCGCGCTAAACGATTTAACCGATTCAAAAGTTCATCAAACACCCCCCAGTCGATCTTTTGAAACTTCTTTCCTCGAACATCCATACATTTCAAAATTTAATCCTCAACCTCAACCTTGACCTTAACAATTTTGACACGATATTTATTAATTCAAAATGTCGCGTCAACCTCCCCTTCCCAATGGACTTCCCCCGCGACCTTCTGGATCTTTCTGGGAGAGAGACAGAGATGATAGAAATCGCAATCATTTTACAAGTGATGATTATCGTCGCAGCATGGGTGATTCTTATCGCCCTAATAAAGATAGCCCTCGACAACGCGACAGTTACGTTCCCCACACTGCAAATCGCGATCGCGAAATGTTCCAATTTGGTGGTCACAACAACCCTCCTCCACCAGCCTATGGAAATTATGCCCCTGGTGTTCAACCTCCGCGTCGTCCTGCGGCAGCTGGAGATCCCTATCGTATGAATGATAGTTATCGCCCCCCGCCTCCAGCCCCAAACTTCGATTTCCGTTACGATGCACCACCATCTATCGATTTCCAAAATGCCGATAGATTTCACTCTCGTGTCCAAGGTCGTACCAACAATCTTCCTGGAAATTCAGATCGGAACCAACAACCTGATTTTCGTAAGGGCCGACGCGACGGTAACCGTGGACGTGGTGGCTACCGTGGTCGGGGTGGTCCAAGATTGGCATCAGATCGAGTTTTCTTGAAAGGAAAACGCTCACCTACTCCTGAGCTCATGCCGGGTATGAATGAAGATGCTACTACTGATGTTAAATATAGAGACGTCGCCGACTTATCCGATAGCGATGAAGCTGAGATGGACATGTCTGATGACGATGACAATGATCAACCTAAGAAGAAGATAGCTCGGACTGGTTCAAAGGCTGCGGATGGTGACAGTGTTCCTAAGTGGTCAAACCCTGATCCATATACGGCCCTTCCACCACCAGGCGAGTCTGACCGCAAGAAGAAAGATGTTGTCAAGCTTATTCGGAAGGCTCGTGTTACATCTGGTCTCGAAGGCCCAGCCAAAACTGATGCCGCTCAAGACGACTTCATCTCATTTGATTTTGGTGGTGCCGAAAATATTGATAGTGAAGAGGATGAATATGAGCCCCAACCCTTCGAGCAACCTGAACCCAATTCAGCTAAATCTTTCAGTCATCTGGAAAACATTCGAAAGTTCGATATGCCTCAGCAACCACAAAGCTCCCCCCAGGAGACCAGAGAAGTTGACACTCAACCAAAGAGCTTTAAGGATATTCCCGTTGATGTTCATCAAACTCCAAAGAGAGCATCCAAACCATTGGATCTATCATCCGACCCCACTCTAGGTAGCAGGAAGCGCACCGCTGGCGATGTGATCAAGCCTCCGCCACCTGTGAATAAGCTCATTCCTGGTAAACCTCCCCAAGCCCATGGTGGCATGCTTCCAGTGTGGCGCATTAAGTCTGGTATGGACAGCACTCCTTGGCTCCAGGATCATTCCGATACCTCTAATATGGGACTCTGGTAAGTGCTCAATGCGCCCAAGTACATTTTCCTAAAGCTAATACATTTGTCAAGGCTACACAAAGAGATCATGGACTTTTACCATTATGTCAAACCTCGCAAGTTTGAAGAAGTCATTCGGCAGAAGTTGCTTGTTGATTTAAAAAATAATTTTCGCAGATACTTCCGCGATGCTGATATCCTAGCTTTTGGGTCTTTCCCCGCAGGCCTCTATCTCCCTACCGCCGACATGGATGTCGTCATGGTGTCAGACGAGTATATGGATGGTGGATATGCTAAATACAACCACAAGAAATACATTTGGAAAGTTGCAAGTTATGTTGAAAAGGATCGTCTCAATATTGGCAAAGTCGAGGTGATCTCGAAAGCCAAAGTGCCTCTTGCAAAATGGGTCGATGCTGTTACCGGTTTAAAGATTGATATGTCATTTGAAAACGATACAGGTCTCATCGCAAACAAGACCTTTCAAGATTGGAAGCTTCAATTCCCTGCAATGCCCATATTGGTCACCATTATCAAGCATTTATTGGCAATGAGGGGTCTGAATGAGCCAGTAAATGGTGGCATTGGAGGATTTTCTGTTACCTGTCTAGTCGTAAGTCTTCTACAGAACATGCCACAGGTCAAGAGTGCAACTATGTTACCAGAACATCATCTCGGCGAGGTCTTGATGGAATTTTTCGACCTCTACGGTAACGAGTTTAACGCACGTACCACTGGTATCTCGGTGAACCCTCCTAAACTTTTTTCGAAGGTAAGCAATTCTCTAGATCAATCATGCCACAAGACTAATTCGGTTGTTAGCAGTCTGCGGCTCGCAATGTCGTCTACAAAGATGTTCATGCGCAAAAATTCTCTATACTCGACCCAAACAAACCCGATAACGATATTGCAGGTGGATCGTCCAATACTGCTGGGATCCAAAATTGCTTTTCTGCTGCCTATTCTGCTTTACAACAGAGCATGAACACATTGCAACACTCTGATCTTGAGTCTCGCCGAAACCAAAGTCTCCTTCGATGTATTATTGGTGGAAACTACGAATCCTTCAAGCTTCAACGAGACCACCTTGCCCACCTACATGAACAATTGATTGGTCCAATTGAAGATGAGTAGTTTATGAATTCCCCCAATGTTCAGGGCGAAAGCCATGTAACACTTGATTCATTTCTCGGTACATTTTTTTTGAGTTGCTGAGTATGCAGTGCCGTGTAAATGGGTGGTTATTTTGTTATCAAAAGGCGTATGGAAACCAACGATCAAGATACCCAGTGGCGTTCAATGGACGGAGAGTCATTGACTTGTAAAATAGATTCGCAGACTTTCCTTTATTCCCTTGGTTTTCCTTTCTTTATCTTTGGAATCTTGAGTTGGAGTGGTTTCGATAATTGTCTCAACTGACCTCAACATAGATGATCGACACGAAAGTCAAAAGTCAATGCCATCGATCTTCAATGACAGACAGACCAGGCGCTATCGATCACTACAAACATGATACGAATACATTACATTAAGCGCAAATACAAACTATTCTCTTCCCATGCTGTCCCAAGACAATCCTGACATGTTAAAATGCTGATGACAATGAAGAAAAAGTCACCAATGGTTTGATTCACTAATCTAGTAGTTTCTAGCAATTCCCTCTCTGGTAAGGAGGATGAAACACCAAAGCATATAATCTAGTCGGCGATCTTGATTGAACCTTTTCAGTTCAATTAAGATTGCGCAACGGCTTGGATTCTTCTCTCGACAACCCTTTCTCACTGTAGTCGTGCTTTGTGTGCGGCTATGGAGAGGAGTCTTGAAGTGATGAGATGGGTGGGGGTGAGAGGGTGAGAGGGGAAATGTTGGGAGTGGCTTTTTCTTTTCTTCTTGTGGATGCCGCTGCGACTAAATGGGATTGCTATTTATCTCTTTCGCACTCGAGCATGACTTGTGTGAGTTGGGGTGAATATCGGAATGAAATTCGGAATGCACGGGATAGTGTTCTGATATCGAGGATGGAAGGGAGGAGAGGATGGGAGGGAATATGAATGGTTGGGAGGAGAGGAAAATAAAGGAAAGGAAAGTAAAGAAAGAAAGGGAAAGAAGAAAGGAGAAATATTCACTCACTTTCCTTTGTTAAACAGTTCCAAGGTTTTGTTGCATAGGTATCTCATTTTTGAATCGAGAATATCTATTTCATTATATGATTGGGGGTATTATGGCCAGATACTTTAGGAGACAATAGGTAGGTATCGAGCATTTGCGCCCCGGGCCTCGCCGGCCAGCTCCAGCTGCACCTCCACCTTCACCTGGACATGATCATGATCAACCTGAATGGATGACCTCTGGAGTCAGGAGTACCTACCTACCTACCTACCTACCTACCTACCTAGAATACACAACCAACCAACCAACCTCCTTTGCATGAATAAGTTTGAGTTTGAGAATGAAAAGAAAAGTCCAAGATTGTGATTGTGATTGATTTCGAAAGAAGAGTAATAGCAATCGCGAGACTACTGCTAATCACGACTTCGATTCATCCACCTTGCCTTGCCTTGCCTTGTTATTCATGAATGAATGAATGAATGATACCAAGTGGAAAGAGGAAGAGGAAGAGGAAGAGGAAAAAAGTTCCCAAGAGATCAAGCGAAGATCATCGGTTTTCGTCTCGAGTTTTACTCTTTCGATATATGCCATAGCATAGCATAGCATGGCGATGGAGAAGATTTTGGATGGTTTACTTACTTACAGACAGCAGCTCACTTATCTTGCCACCATATTCATGCTACGGTTTTATCTACTGAAGGACCACAAACAAACCACCCCTTGGTACCCTGGAGAAATTGTTTGGCAAGATCGAGTACAAGAACGAACTGAGATTTGGGAGAGGAGAAGAACTATTAGAAAATAAGGTACTCACGGAGGACTGCTCACAGCATAGGAGTGCAGAGACTGGAATGGCTGAAAATAATTGTATTTGCAGACAAAAAAAGAAAAAAGAAAATTAAGAGCCTAATGAGTGTGGTATACTCCTTGAATAAAGAAGTATAAACAGAAACAAAAGATATGTCGACAAAGAAATGGAGTATAAAATAGGTACAAAGACGTTAAGGGCATAACGACATGAGAAATGCGCCGAGAAACGAAAAACCTACTCCGAACCATCTAAGCGATGGGATCAGGGTTTGCATTCGAATGGGCATTCGCAAACATGCGTATCCTTTGGCTGACCTACCACAGGCCCGTCAAAACAAACGCAGTTATCGACCGTATAGAGTTCTTTATTGTAAACCCAGGTGGGGACATTATATCCCCTTGCAGCATCCCACCGATTCTGAAGGATGATTCCCGAGCTCAACCCTTCACCGTTGACCATGACATTTTGCGTGAGTCCGTTGGTGATACCTCCAATTTGGCTGCATGTATTGGAATATATGGTGACATGGGCGTAAGCCATGAAGTTGTTCATGTTGGACAAATCGTCGTTGACGGCCATGGTGTTGGTGTTCCAGTTGAGAACACACGTGTTGGGGCTCAATTGCTTAGTGCACATTGGTAAAATATTAGGATTTGTGGATATGACCGCAGGAGCAGGGAGGCCGAGTGCCGGGGAAAGGACGGCGAGAATAGGGAGGTAGTTGATGAGTTGCATTCTCGTTGATTTGGCTGAGGAGTCTCTGTAGTTGCGGTGTTGAGATATGTGGTTTGTATTTTTGATGTAATTTTGTAGTTTTGTAGTTTTGAAACTTTTGCTTCGGTAGGATCAGAATGGACATTGTTGGAGAACAAGCTATAATATATAGTCATTGTGGTAACAAAGACATGAATCTTTACCAAAAAATCTCCTTTCTATTCGGTACAAAGCATAGGATATCTATAAATGGATGTTGTTAGTAAATAAAGAAAAGGGAGTGAACTTCACGTTGTTCATGAAAGCCAAAAGGGCTTTCAAGAGATGATAAAGGAAGGAGACAAAGGTTGAGGAATATATACCTAATTAAATTGACTGAAATAGATTTGGTCTTGTGATACAGATGTAAAATTTCGATATCTTTTATTGGATGCCCGAAATGCCCGCAATCCCGCTTCGTGTTGCAATTTCAAATGATAGTGACGGTGAGTTAAGGCATTGAACTAAAACTCTGGGTATCGAAATATACTTTATTCGTTGTTAACAACTAATCGTCTTAGTCCCATTAGACCTATCCATACAGCTTCCTCGGTTCTGATAGTTCGACTTCCTTGACCCGGGCACACATTGATCCATCTATCGAAGACATCTTTTGCCTCTGCAACGCCCAGTGTTTGTAGTTCTTCATCGTTTTTCACGGCCACTTCAAGGCCTGCAACTCCTCCAAATACCACCAAGAGGTGCTTGAACTTTCCCACTTTCTGTTCCTCGTCTTCGCCATATAGATCATGGACATCGACACCTCGCTCAGAGGTTCCAATAGTCAAATCGTAGCCTCCATCATACCCACATTCTGTAAATACGTCGCTTAGACAACTGGCTCTCCGAACATTCCATCCCCAATAGTATCCGCCCTCTTCTCTTGGTTCTTCTGGGCTCACTGCTTCTGCTTTGATGACTTCAAAAGATTTATCCTTTGCGGCCCTCTCGGCATCCACGCTGAACTTCAAAGTAACTCTGTTATTCTCTGGTATTTGTTCCGCTACCGTGACTGGTATTCTTAACCCCGCTTCCACAAATGTTCCATGTTCATCTGCACCAGGTAACGTAGCACCCTCCCTATACATACACCATTCATCAGACTTTAGGTGATGGGGTAAATCTGTACTGGGCAATGTGCCTGCCGTCCTTAAGTTTTCATGCATTGGAAACAAATACTTTCGCAAATTTGGAGGTGTCTCTAGATAGCTGAGTAAATGGGTAAGGAAATGATCGGGATCCGAGTTTCCTGTGTATTTGTCTTCCAAGGGCTCTTGCTGGGGACGATTGGATTGAGATGCGTTGAAGGTTTTTTTCGAAGGCCGAGCATTACCATCATTAAATATGATTACTTCGTCGACGCAGAAAACTCCAAGGGCGCGGGCAATATGACCGGACATAGACGTTCTAAGATCATGGCTTTGAGCGCTGAAAGATTCAGCATGGATATTTTAACATCATACAGAGAGGCAACGTACTTGGAAATAATACTTCCCGGTAAAGCCACACTAACTGTCCAATCTCTGCCTTTCGTAGGTTGAAAGACGGCTGTAGGTTTGGAAGTATCAACTTCAACCGCAACCGCAACCGCAACCGCAGCTGCAGGAGGAGCGGTCACTTTCCCATTCGAAGCTTGTCCATTGGCAGCGGCAATAGCTTCGGCCTGACGTTTGCGCTTCTGAAATTGGATAAGTAAGTATTTCTGTACCCATCAATAGTATTAAAATGAACATACCTTCGCGTTTGTTTCTCCTCTACCCATTTTTGTGAATAATTGGGAAGCTTTCCACTCAATATTCTTCAGAAATAATAAATGCTGAGGCGGTCAATATTTATAAAGATAACCCGGCAGAATTCAATGGTCCGTGCACCGATAAAGACGGACGGACCTGACCAGATCTCCACTTTGAGCTTTCAAAGCACATGCAATAATAAATAAGCAGCATTCAGACAACCAACCCAACAGTGAACGAACCAAACCTACACTTACTTGAATCTACTTGACGTCCAAGAACTTTTGCGCGGATCGGAAGAATCTATTAAAATGGCGGTACATATTGAGTCTTCTATGCAGTTCAGCAAATTACTGGGTTCATCAACTATCGTTGTTTCTGATTGTACGTTGACTTCCTCCAATGCGACGGATGTGCTGTACCACTAACAATATATGTAGTTTATGCGGACTGGTGCGGACCCTGCAAAGCTATCGCCCCAACCTATGAATCTTTAGCTACGAAGCACTCAAAACCAAATCGTGTCACATTTACAAAGATCAATGTAGACAACCAGCAGTCCATCGCTCAGCGATATGGAGTTAGAGCGTAAGCAAGGCCCTTCCTATATCCGATAGACCTTGTTCTTATAATTCTATTAGCATGCCAACATTCCTTATCTTTCGATCCGGCTCTGTGATCGAAACTATTCAAGGCGCAGATGTTCGCAAGCTCACGAATGCCATCGAGAATGCCGTGAAGCTTGCTGGCGCAGCAAAGCCAGTCTATTCCAGCGCGGGACGAACACTTGGCGGAACTTCCTCTACGAGCTCTTCGATGGCGAGAAGTTTTAGCTTCGATAGGCTACTCCACGATATTATTGCGTTTTTTGGATTGTACCTCTACTCCCTATTTTCATTCGATGCATATACTGCCGCGGAGAATTCGCCGTTCAACATCCATAGGGTTCCTGCATCATCAGCAGCAAGAACAACCGGTGGACGAACAGGAGCAGCGACCCAGCCCGGAAAGAAACTAGGAACCATTGCTGATATTGCGGGCAAAGACTGAATGGCGTTGGAATACCATTGTGGAGTTTACTAGGCGCTATGGGGGTGGCGTATTTTTCGACACAATTGTTCGGTTAGGAGCACCTTTATGACAGTTGTTGGCGCAGTTCCAATATTTGAGCAAGAGTTTTGCTAGGCAATTTAACAATTTGGAAGCATTTCATTGAATTGTGCAATCTTATTATGCATCTTGTTTAGAGCTATAAGCCGCAAATTTAATCTTGTATTCTGATGCGCACGCCGCTGCAGATGGCAGGATGATGACTAATATCCCTTCTTTCTTTCTTTAACACTGGGCTTTTTGCTTTCTCCTCTGGGGCAAGATCTCATTATTTTATCTAATCGTGGCCTTTAGGGTATTCCCGCTAGTATTTCCATACCCAGGTACCTACTGGAGATTCGTAGTGAACAAATATATCACGAATAATATTAAAGAAAAAAAGGCTATCCACAATAATGGATTAAGCGTACAGTATTCAAAAAATTTCTAATGTTTGACATCATAATTCATTTTTATTCCAAAATTACCTTACCTAGGTACGTAGGCTGTCATATGCAATTCATTTCTTGTTTTCATTGCGAGGATTATAGAGATCAGTTTCCTTTCCGTGATGAAAGGGGTTCGGTCCACGTACTAGGGAGGTAGATAGCACCGGGAAACCAATCCGCTTAAATGGAAAAAGGGGTTTGAAGAAGTAGTAGGTACTTTTCAAAATTCAATCGAAATTCAATCTAACATTTTGATGTTGTTAAAACCATAACATATAATACCGTGAAAACTAATCTTAGTTTTTTCAACGTCTTGGAGCAGAGTAATTATTAATCGATTGATTTAATGTTGAATTTCTATTCAAGAACATGATTTTCCTATTCGCCTTTTTCTTCGAGTCGCAAAATACCCCGCCAGCCTGCATACCATGCCATTCCCGTCTTGAGGTTTTTTTAATCGTGAATTAAACCCGGGATTTAAATCTGGTTTCTGGATCGCGAGATTCATATTAACTCATGTATTTCATCACGAAAGTGGATCACTCGCTCGATGTACTCCTCCGGATCACATATAGTGGAGGGAGTTATAATAAATATATTTTTGTCGGTGTGGATTGGGTTTGAAAGGCTGGGGATTGGAGGATAGAAATTTAAAATGTGTTCATCGTTTGGATCCAAAACGCCAATAGAGAAAAGGATGAATGCCCTGCGTGATGTGGTAGAGAGTGACAAGGTGAGATGTCTTCGTGCGTTGAGCATGTGGGCGCATCTGGCTTTGGAAATGTTGTATACGGCGTGATTATGAATCATGAGTGGACAGAGTTTATGATGATGTAGAGCTTGTATAATGCTGCGGATAGAGAGGAAGAGAAGGATCGAAAGAGTCTAGAAATCGGTTGATGCTATTAATTTCGAGCCCACTAAAGAAGAGGAAACGAGTATTGATGAATTACATGTAACTCGAGAGCAGACTTTTGTAGACCCCGACCTTCACTAGAAGACTTCTACACAACAATCCAGCTTACAAATTTGAAGAATTGATAAAACGAACAAACTGCTATTGAGGAAAAGATTGTTGACCTGGATGATTAGATTAGTTGTTCTTGTTCTATCACATTAGTGTAGTGTGCTTGCTTGTATAATAGGTAATTCTTTATAGGGCGTAACATTGCTAGTACTTACTAGTCTATTCTAGTGCCGAGCCTTCCTTCTGCTTCGTAGACTCATCTCCCAAAATTCAAAATTGTTCACCCGCAAGTAACGTAAGTAAGTAACTTACCCTACAATTATTTGTGACCATGGGGTGACTATCAATAAATTCCTGATTATTATCAGTTGTCATTCCGTTTCGGTATCTGTACTTTCAAACCACGAATGTTTCCAACTGGTAAGTAATTCCTGCTTCGCCACAAAATAGGCAAATGTTACGACTTGGTTCTTGCTCACAAAGTATGGTCACCGGTAGCCCGAGGTTATGTTCTGGTGGGGGCCTCAGTCTTTGGGTAACATTTTAACATTTTCCTCCAACAAGCTATCGGTACTCTATTATATTATTTCTCCTTGGACAAGATCTTAAATCTCTAACATTGAACCATCTCATGGGATACGCTACGCCCTCTTTGCGTGTCGATTGATACCAAAATTGGAGAATTTTCCTGGATCTACAGCACTTGCAAAATTGCAAACGGCTCTGTGCAAAAAGAGTCACATCTGAGCATCAGTGAGCTCTCGAACACTCTCAAGGAGCTGAGAACCTACCGTTCTGGTAAGAGTCTTTCGGATCCTTTCCTTCAACCAAAAGTCTCATGCCTCAATGTCTGGATGTTGACATCGATTATATTCATGCTCTGTCTCTAGCGTTTCTCGGCATTTTTCAACCTAAAATTCTTCCGTTATCATTCTCGTTATTAAAGTTAGTCTCATTTATTGCCTTCTTTTCATAGCGTTACATGGGCCCCAATTTCATACTGGCGATTTTGCTATTCAGCCTCACCTACATAGCGACACTGCCACCCCACCTTCGGGCGCCTATGATGACTGCATCGTAGAGGAGAAGCACGAGCCTGAGTTTGCTATCGTGTCGATTGAACATTATATGGATAGTAGCCAATGATTACTTTGACCGCGATTGATCCTAAATCCTTTCACCCTCCCATATGAAGGAAGATTCTGAAACGACTTTCTTGGGCCTTCAAACAATAGCAATTGTGATCTTCGGTCGCAGTCCCCGTTAGAAAACTTAATTTGGCATGTTGCCCGGTTTTTGGGGGTCTAAAACTAATATTCAGATGATTACACCAGTGAGCCTCGAACCAACTTTTTAACAATTCACATGAAACTTTCCAATTTTATGACTAGGTGTGTCAGAAATCTCAAGTTAAGGTTGTCAAAGATGACAACTATATATAAATGCATAATGCTTAGCCTCAGCCTTATCTGACCGCAGCTGACGAAATCCTTCATTCACCATGATGGTTAAGACCAACGTCATAGCCAGAAGAGAACATGTATGTATTCATATCTTCAATGCAGCATTCAGGATTATGGCGCGAGCATTTTTCTATTCAAGTTTTGTGAATAAATGTTTGATTGTTCTGGAAACTACAATTGCAAAATTTTGACCTCTGCAAAGAAAAGGCACACCACGAATCTTATTTGAGGCCATACCATTAAACCACATACGAAGGAACATTACACAGGCTAGATCAAGATGATTTCAGGATCGATCTTCGCATTAGGTCTTCTCTTTGCCATCGGCACCTCAACTTCTATTCCAATATGTGTCAAAGATTCCAGTATCACAACCCCATCGACCATATCTTCCATATCAAACTATACCACCCAATTCTGCGCCCAAATAGCCTCTAGCAACTTTTCATCCAGTACCAAGAACTATAATCTGGATTCTACCATGATGTCTATTATTTCGCTCGACTTTAAATCCGTTACAACCGACTGTTCTGGAAATAATTCGGCTGCGAACTGCGAGGATGTTTACGATCACCTCTTGTCCGGTTGTGAGTTCTGACACCCAATTCACCTCCCTTCTGTTGAAATTGGTTTTGGGAATTGGAATACTAACAAATGCAAAGGCGGAAACGAAAATTCCACAATCACGGGATTTGGTTCTATCGATACGGGTTGCGCTGTGTACTCTTTCCAACTTAAAAACAGCAACGCCAATAATGCGAATGCAACGAGTGCCTCGAGTAAGAGTGGAAGTGGCAAGGCAAGTGGGATTAGTTATTGCATGGTTACGGGCAGTTTGCTGTTAGGTGTCGCGGCATTTTTCGGATGGTTTCTTTGAAGGGTTCTCTCGTACTTTCGATGTGAATCGAGGGGAGAGGAGCAGGGAGTGAGAGAGGGGTTTCTTCTTTTGATATGATTTGATATGATACCACGATACGTTTGTCTTCTGTTTATGATACCCTGGGTTTGGGAGAATTTTGGTTTGGCAAGAATGGACTTTGGAGATGGGGTTTCATGCTTCTGGGCACAGTTGTATTATTGAGAGCTGGATCTTTTGGGTTGTATGGATATGGGATCTTCTATGGTTACATAGGGACGCTTGGATAGGTGGCGATAGTCGTTTATATGAGGGATTCTTGATCTTCAAGCACACTGGCTTTGGGTTTGGTTTTGTTAATCTTTCGCAGAGCACCTTTGTTCTGTAAATTGGAGTGACCGCCGGGCTAATTTTCTCTTCACATGGAAAATTCTTTCATGTAATTATTGTTTAATTTTGGATTTTAAGGATCACGATTTATGAAGGCAGTGTAGTGAAGGAGGGGGGGTGGAGAGGGCCACTAGCATCTTTACTTTCAGTTCACCAACCTTACTTTATATTCAGGACTTGTTTGGACTCTTGTTCTATGCTCTTACGATATTATTGTTGTATCGGTGCTTATTAAAAGAAGAATTTTCTGTGAAATTAGCTTCATGCCAGCCAATTCTTTCGTCTGAAAACATTAGTCACGCAGTGATGAATCCCCATATATTCCATCTTCAAATTCCCCTCAGCAAGACTGAGCAAGACTACTTTCTTCTGACCATATATTTTCACAAATCTTTAAATCCGGGGAACATCCATCCCCGAATATTTCCACTCCCCAAATTCTAGAACCCAAGATCTTCCGCTCGACTCCGCGTTTTCAATCCACAATTTGGGACTCGGTAGGTAGACGAAAATTCTTTACATACAACTCTCCCTCCTTGGGTTATATCTCGTCCTATCTCTGAACACAAAATACTGTCCACACAATATCTCCATATACGACTTTTCAAGACTCTCTCGTCCCCAAGTAGCACCCAGACCTAAACCATTTGATCCTCCTCGGGATATAGCATCACGTGCCTTGGCATGCATTGAATCCCTGCAACCATTACTCGCCCGCCATTAATGCAACCCAAGATGCAATAATCCATCCATGCATTAGGTACCTAGCCTCCATACCCTCCTGAGTCCTTCACCGCCAGAAACTCAGGAGGTTGGGATGGCACTGTTCTTTACGAGTAGTAAGAAGATTGAATGAACCGCCTTTTTTTCCCACTTTCTTTTCCGTCTCGCATTGTTATTATTATCATCTTTTGGCGGAATCTTCAAAGTTGTGCTGTGGTTCACGACTCCACTTCTCTCCACGAGTTCTTCTGATTAGAAGCGATAACCAACATTAATTGCGGGAACCACGGAACGGATCGTTCTTGGGACAGAGCGGAGAACCCCTCAATAGGTAGCGATTGATAAGAGACGAGTACCTAGGTACTTATTTATCCTTACCTACCACCTAGGTAGGATTTGAAGTTGCAGTATTCACTTACAGTACTCTCTATATCCTACGCACTCAATTAATCCCATCGCGTTACTCTTTCGCTTCTCCACCTTCTTCCCCCATTTCAAAAACCCCTCAAACACTCAAACCAATCCGCAATCATGGGTTGGTTCGACGGCGCCTCCGAATCAGGCCGCTCGCACTCCTCTCGCCATCATTCTTCATCGCACTCGCATTCCGGCCGAAAACATCACTCCTCCTCCCATTCCACCCACCACAACAATTCCTCCGGCCTCCTCGGAAGCATTGTGGAAAGCGCATCTCCCAAATCAAGCCACAGCCACCGCGAGCGTTCTCGGAGTCGAACCCGAGGCTCGGGGAGTATCTTTGGCGGCGCGGATGCGAAACATAATTCGAGTCGGAGTAGTTTTTTCGGTATGTGATGATTATATCCCACCTCTTTCATTAGCCCCTCTCATCTCATCTCGTAATTTCTTTTCTTCGTCTCCGACATCCCTGCCCCATGAGAACTTCTCTCTCCACAATCCCAATCCCAATCCCAATTCCAATTCCCATTCATCAGATGAAGAAATACATGAACCTAACCAACCCCTTTCCTCCCCCCACAGGCTTCAACTCCCGCTCCACATCCCACTACAAACGATCGCCGCGCCCCAACTACCTCAAGCGCATCTACCTCAAGCTCCGCCAGCTGCTGCGCGATCTCCTCTACTACATGAAGCGGCACCCGTTCAAGGTATTCATGCTGGTGATCATGCCCCTCATAACCGGGGGAGCGCTCGCCGGGCTCCTGAAGAAATTCGGCGTGCGCTTGCCCCAGGGTTTGCAGAAGCTGATCGGAGGCGGCAGGGGAAACGGGGCCAGTTATGACTTTGAGAGGAGTAGCGTCAAGAGTACGGGTGGCGCGATGGAGAAATTGGGGTTGCTGGCCGGCGGGATGGAGGGGGTGGGAGGCGCGATGAAGTTGGCCAAGTTGTTTATTTGATGGGCATGAGAGTTATGGATGGAAATGGAAATGGAATGAGGAATGTGAAATGAGATCATGGGATGAGCATGGATTGGATTGGATTGGATTGATTTCAGGGCGTTTGTGATATTTGGATTTCATTCTCTTCTCTTCTTTTTTTTCTTCTTTCCAAAAGAAACCGTAACTTTTCTTGCGGATTTAGATACCACTTTTAGGATGCGAGTGTAGCTGGATACCTATGCATACAAAATATTCCAAATCGAGACGAAAGGAGAGAATGCGGTGAAATGTTTTGTTTCATGAGGAATTGAAGTTGCGCGTGCGGATTCATCAATAGATGTTGTCTTTATGGATTGATAGTGTATACTCAATATTGGTACATTATTCTCTGTTCCCCGGTGAGCTTCGTAGCATTTATTCCAATCGTCTACCTCTGAACCAGCTCAGCTGCTTTTTCCAATTCTTCGATTTGGCAAGCTCTCATCCATTCCATATCCACCACAGTCTCATAGTTTCATAACCTCGTACCAATCGAAAGTCTCGCTCGTTGCATTGCTTTATTGGATATTTACCTACATAATCTGATGTGCCCTTGTTACCCAATCCATCCCAAAAATCATATCATCTCTTATTCGCTTGCTGTATTGTAACATATCAATTGTATACCCCTATCCTATTATCCTCAAAACGCCAGCCCAATACAGATGCATCATTAATCAGTCCACCAACGCAATGATATCTCTTTAAATTCGTAACAAATCGTGATTCATGAGCCCACAACGTGACTGAAGACCTTTGCGGCAAGTTGACTCAGTAACTTCGCTTTATCGCCTTGGGGAAGTTCCTATTTAGCGCACACATTAGCACAATCCACCCCCCCCTTCCTACCCCTTCATTCACAACTCACCTGAAAAACAGAATAGACACTCTTCCCCTTCGCATCCCTCACTGCGCCCAACCTATTCCCTGCCACAGCCCCTGCCAACATTCCCGGGAAATTCGCAACAATAAATCCCATAGCGCCTCCACTCAATCCCCCCAACATACTCCAAAATTTGCCCGTTGGAGAATTATTATTCCCGGCCATGCCCTCCTCCCTCAACATCTCCTCAAATACATCCCCAAATTGTGCGTCTTCAAACTTCTTTTCCTCCTCTGCATTCTTGGCTTTGGACGAAAATCCAAAACTGGACCAAGGAAACCCGTTCGATCCGGCAAATGGATCGGGGATTTCTTCATCGTCCTCCATGGATGTTGAGGCCGTGGAGGCGCCAGATCCAAATCCATGGTATGTGCGTGCAGCGTCGTAGTCGCCACGACGAGAGGGCTCTGAGAGGGTATAGTATGCGTCGTTGATTTGTTGAAATTTACGGGTTCGTTCGGCGCGCTCGGGGGAGTCGGAGGGGACGCGGTCCGGGTGCGTTTTTAGGGCTGCTCTGTTGAGGGGAGGGGTTAATTGGAATGTAGAGGCGAGGCCTGAGGGGCGTGGCTTCGTACCTTTTGTAGGCGTCGCGGATTTGTTGCTGGGTTGCGGTGGGGGATACGCCGAGGATGGCATCTAGAGAGAAGGGAATTGTAAGTATTGGAGAGATGTGGGTGGAATAACTCGAACGTTGGACAACTTACAATAATCTGATGGTAATGCCATTCTTGCGGTTTCAAAGATTTGAGCGGGAAAGAGTAGAGGTATGTATGGATGCGGTCTTGTAGTTCGTGATAGGATATAGGATACGATGTGTAAAGAAGGGTTCTAGGTATGCGGATCAGACCGTAGATCTGAGGGGTAGGAGGAGGGGGTTGGGTGTGAGGGGTGGAAAGGACACCTCGAAATTTGAGATGTTTGTGAAGCTTGAGTGGAGTGAAGTGAGTGAATTCAATGAATTGTGTTGTGGGTGTTCTGATACCTGTATTTACTTGATTGGTTGGGCCTCGTGTGCGTCATAGGTGTTGTGTGGCGTGGTGTGGTGTGGAGTGGCGTAACGGAAATGTATGTGGATGTGGCTGGAATGTGAAAATCCAATGCCCGTTCTGCCTGCAAACGAATTCAGTATCAACAACATCAATTTTGAACTTTGAAGTAATTAGTTCTAAACATATCATATATTACCTAATATATGATATATAGGTATATATCATATCATACCATCATATTTTAATGAATCAGGTGATATGATATACACTTCAAGTGTATCAATGTATAAGATTATTATCGACTTACCGGTAAGCAATTGATGAGCATGAACGAAGTTGTTCACACGCAATGGGTAGCACGTCTAAAATCTCAAACCCTTCATTATTAACCTACTCCGTATGTTATCCATCCATCATTTTATTATTGATAACGCCATCCATGGACCATGATCCATCCATCCATCTTTTCAGCGAGAACGGGCCAAGAGAAAAAAAACCTTGACCCTATGTATACCCCACCTCGGGGATCGACTTCCATCACGCATTTCCCCTCTCCTGCATCTATCTTCCTTACATTGCAGACCAATACATATATTTAACTTTCATTGCTCTTGACCTCCTTCTATTCTTCCATTCCATTCCCTTTTGATCACATTTTGTTCCCTCCCAAAATGTCACCAAACTGCAAAATCCATCTCCTAGACGGTGGCCTTGGCACTACACTCGGGGACTCCCACCAAGTACAATTCACCGAAAAAGAACCCCTCTGGTCCTCTCAACTCCTTATTCCTACTCATCCTCACGGACCCAAAACGCTCCTCGCCACCCAAAAGTCCTTTGTGGATGCCGGCGCTGATATTTTGTTAACTGCTACTTATCAGACGAGTTATGAAGGGTTTGGAGGCTCTGGATATGCTGTTCATTCACACTCATCCACCAACTCTGGAAAGGAAGATGGAGACAAAGAAGAAGTAAATGGGATTATGAGAAGTGCGATAGATATCGCTTCCAATGCATTTTCCACCCAAAAAGATTCAAACGGCAAAATAGCATTAAGTCTTGGTGCATACGGTGCAATCATGACCCCAGGACAAGAATACACGGGGAAGTATGATGATGAGCATAAATCGAGCGAGCAGTTGAGTTCGTGGCATCATGAAAGAATCTCTGTTTTCTCGAGGGATCCAAAATGCTGGGAGAGGATTGATTATGTGGCTTTTGAAACCATTCCATTGTTGGAGGAAATTGAGGGTATAAGAAAATCTATGGGAGAAGTTGAGAGATCGAGAGGCGGAGAGGAAGGAAGCAAACCATTTTGGATTGCATGTGTTTTCCCCGGCGAGGGAAACTGTTTACCGAGTGGGGGTTCCGTGCAAGAAATTGTGCAATCAATGTTGTGCAAGAAAGATGGCGCCCCAGTACCATTTGGAATCGGTCTCAACTGTACCAAAATTGCAAAAGTGGAAACTTTAATACTGGATTTTGAACGAGAGGTCAAAGCTTTAGTTGAGAAGGGAGAGGTTAGTGAGTGGCCTTCTTTCGTAGTATACCCCGATGGAACGACCCAGGGCGAAGTCTACAATACCACTACCAAAGTTTGGGAAATCAGGGAACCACCCGGAAAAGACGATTTGCAGTGGGATGAGGCGGTTCTTGAGATTGTGAGGAGGACGAGAGAGAGGGGATTGTGGAGGGAGATTATTGTGGGTGGTTGTTGTAAGACTACACCGAGGGAAATCGGCAAGTTGAGGGAAAGGATTGATCGGCTGGATAAAGAATAATCGAATATATACAATGGGAAGAAACGTTATATGCTACGCGGCCTTTTTAATACCGTTTCGCGTTTCACTCTTTTGTAGCTCGGCACTAGAAATGTGTCTAGTGATCAGTGTCGCTATTATATTATTTATATCATATGGTGTATTTTCCCTTCGATAAAAAGTTTAATGCACTTCCGTTGGTATCTGGGGCAGTACCTCATTCTTCAATGATGATGATAGTAAGAAGCGCAGGTCTCGAGAGTGCCGAAAATGATGCTGGGCCTACGTGTCTGGGATTTCGTTGGAGCTTTTATGGTGAAATGGCAAGTGTATTTCTTTTCACTTGTGAATGAACCAACCAAATGAAACCCATCTCGGCCGTTTTCTTGAATTCAGCACGATCATTCTTGATGGCTACCCTGGTTTGACCTGAAGTAGCAATAACAATATCTCAAAAATTACATTAAGATTGACAGAAAGTGCCCATCGTTAGAAGAATCTCTCTATCAAAAATACGATATGAATATTTCCAAGGGTATTTATTTCGAATAGAATCGTTAGAATGGCAGTTCCTCAAAAGCAGTGTTTTCCCGATATGCATGCAATCCACGTAGGTATCTCATACACCCTCTATCAAGCGCTATGACGCACATATATTAATTTCATCTATATAATATTTTCGTTTAACTGACCTTCTCTCGTGGGTTTCCAAGATGCAATCTTTCTAGACTCATCAGGATCTTCGCTCCAAATTGCATTTTCCATAATTTCAAATTCCCTAGTCCAATCTCCTCTCATTCAGTTAGTAGAGTAAATACATGTCGTTCTATCTCCACCTGGTACTTGGCGTCTGACTTCCCCTTGGCGAAGGTGGTCTTTCAAAACCATGACTGCTCCATCGCCTTCTGCAAATGTTACACTTTTGTCATCAAAGCTCCAGCCAGGCTTGCCTACGATGCATCTGAAGACATTGTGAACCGGGCCCAATTGGAATACTGAACACCTTTCCGGTCCGTGAACAGTAGGGAACACATTTTGTTTGATGCTGGACCCTTCAAATCCAGAGTGGGTTCGAGGCTATAAAGATCAAAAGTGGTGGCTTCACCACTTGGTGTTATACCGGATAGTATCATAAGAACGAACTTCATCTGGTACTGTTTGTATCGCATTTACGAGCTTAGATGATGGCGGTTGGTTCAAGCTGGTATAGTGATAAAAACATTTCAATATTCCGATGCGTATGGAGCCGGCGAGGAAGGTATAGAGTTGACTTGCTAGAGGGATCGTGAGAATGTTTGGCGGTCCGGTGAAAACTTTAGAATCAGAATCGTAATGAACGTCGAAGATGCTCGGTGTGTCCAAAAACACACGACAGAGCAGGTTGTAGTACGAATCGAAAAGATATGGTGCTACCACTCTCATTCAACACTCGAACATTGGCCAAGTTATAAAGTCCATTTCATCCTCGCCCGAAAATGCGGCACATAGCCTCGAAGCTGCACCGCTGAATTCAGTCAGGTCTGGCCGAGCTTCTGGAGTCGAGCACTGGAAGAACAACAGAGCCTTCACACGCGCTTTGAAACGCTTGGTGGGAATTATAAGTCAAGAAAATGAATCGGTCTGGTACTCCGCCATGAGCTGTTTCGCTCCAGATCGAAATCAAATCTGACCGGTGTCTCAAGGCATGGTAAAGCTTTTTAAATGACGTATATGGAAAGAGTGTGTGATAATTTAGAGCTTCTATGAGGCCAGATAAGATAAAATAACGACAGTGGTAGATATTCGTCTGAATGGTGCACTACTTCCAGATGAATTGTTTCATCTTATTTACTGGAAGGTAGACGAATGTAGTGCTTCATGAGGTAACAATATCTGGCTGGATGGATTGTAATACCCGCTCCTTCTAAAATAATGGTTCATATCCTGCCTGAGTCAAGGCGCAGTTGATCAGCAATATGGACAATACCTAATGAGAGACCACCGGTCCCGGTCCCCCTCCACCGCTTAGTCAGCCGAGAATACACCTGGTATTCCAACGCTGTATCCACAATTGGAACCCCATGATTAGGTATTCACTACAATCCCTTTTCGCCAAAAGTAAATTCCAGTGAGATCAAGATAATGTAGATATATCTAGATTTTGCCATTCTTTTCTCAGTCTAATCGTCGCTCAAACCCGAATCTATACTCTTTGGATTATTTCAACTTTCTAACACCCAAAGAGCATACATACATGTAGATCCGGGCTAGTAGCGCAACCCCCCCGCACAGGCCTCTGACCTACTTTACTTAGCCTGCTGTATCTTAACGTGGGCAATGTGGTCCTTGTCTTTTCAGATCCTTAAGAATGTGGTGCGCCGCGAATATTCTTGACGGAAAGCAATCGAGAGGAAATTGAATGGCAGCACAGCACGATAAAAGTGTTGAACATATGCGATTCATGAAAGGATACGGAAATGTTGCATGTCGATATCCACTAGGCGATTGGGACTAAAAGCAGACTTGAAAGTTGAAATAAACACGAGATCTTATCAGAAGATATAATTGTTGAGCAAGACAATAAGATCTAGAAGAAAATGCTTTCGCCTGCTTCTGGCAATATCAAATTAATTCAGCATCAATCACCTCTCAACTTTCAACTTCTCTGAACAACAGTCAAAATTTCTCAAAACACCCATTTGGAATTCAATATGAGGTTCTCCGACCTCCTCCCACTGCTTCTAATAGCTCCAGTCGCTGTCGCGAGACCCATCGCAAGGCCCGAACCTAAAGCTGCTAACAAGACCAATCTCATCACCAGCGCACCAACTTACGTGGACACTTGGGCGTATACTCAGGCCATTACTATGCACAGCGGCCTAACCAAGGACAATTGGTACTATTTCATACTGGAATGGCCTCTCGGCACGACTGGCGGCAAAGAATATGAAGCAGAGATTAAGCAGCTCCGCCAGCAGCTGGGCTTCGATCACATCGGAATAGTCATCGGCCGGATTACCGAGACGGAGCAGAAATCTGAGGAGGGCGTTGTGAAAATAATCCGCAACTTTGCAGCCGTGACGTACCATATGACTGCATCGGACAGCGGAAAAACGAATGTCACGCCGCAAAATTTCGACAATTACTATGAAGGGCAAACTCTCAAATGGGGAGGTGCGACTACGCCGGAAAAGGCCGCAAGTGCAAAGACTACTGCAGAAGGCTACACCGAACAAGATGGGCATTGGAATTTCAGTATTAACGACAACAACTGTGATACTTTTGTCAAGGTCATCGAGAGAATAGTTGAATCGGCGGAGTATGGTGATGTTTCTTCAAGAGCCATCTCATCCTCCTCTTCGTGGATCAGTTGGCGTAGTTCTGGGTTCAGTGACTGGTGGAATTCGTAAGGCTTTGCCTTTTTCTTCTTCAACTTTACTTTTTGTTTACGGGATTCTTTTTAGATTGTGGGGATGATTATATTTCTGCATATGTAAAGCATAATGCCTAAGTTTTGAGAATTATGTTTGTGTATATATATATATTAATACTTTCTTTGGATATTTAGTTCTATTATTGTATATTTTGTAATATTCATCAACTAGATAGAGAATATAGCCTCAATAATCTACATAAGGCAACTCCGAAACAGAATCATCCAATCAAAGCATCAGCCCAAAACAACAATGTTAGTACGGATTTTGTGTAATCTCGGGTAAGCAAGGGGAGCAGAAGTCAGAATCACAAATTTTATATGATCCATCCATCTCGTGATAACAAAAAAACCATACGAAAAACAGAAAAAGAGGCGGAAAGCATGGCCTATCAAACAAGGGGGCGGCACAATAAAAGATGATTGGCCCCGGATGGCAGTGCATGCGTGGCGAAGTGTGCATACTACCCTACCTAGTGATATGTACATAGACGGCTGTTTGCTACATATAAAATCGATTTCAAACAACAACTTCATTCATTCATCATACAAGGAAATAATTAGAATGACTAAGATCAATATGAAAAATAATCCTGCCAGCCTCCACGGCGCAAACAAGCTTGCTACCGCGCCAAATACCAAAAACAGCACGAAATATAATAATATATGTCTCATCCTCGTCCTGTTACTCCCGGCCTTGGTAACTCTTATTTTCAAAGTTATGGTGATCAACCCGTACATCCATACCGCAGTTCCTGATCCCGATATACCGGCCACGAGGATAACCCACGTAACCTCGACTCATACCTCGACTCTTGTTGTGACCACCTTCACAATAATAGCTTCAACTCAAACCTCGACTCTTATTGTGACCTCCTATACAATAACAACCTCAACCTCAACCTCCACCTCCACCATCTCTGCACCCTCCAACAAGCATAAAGATAACGATGCCAAATACTCTTTAACCCCCAGCTCCGTCCCCTGGCCCGAATCCACCTTCATCATCCGCTCCACTTCATCTGGAAAACTCCTCACTTTAAACGTCGGTAGAGTCGTTCTGACTCCAGCAGGTGCCAATCGCGGTTCCAGTATCCATGTGAGCACATTCCCGTCAACCTCTCTTTCCATTCTTCTCAATAAGGTACTGAACCTTTCTTGTCCATAGTGGAGATGCGTCGAAGAAAAAGGGTGGCTCCATTTTCAAAACGTCGCCTCGGGCTGTTATCTCGGGTACAATACTTCCCGCGACGTCATTTGTTCGGCAACGAGACCTGACGGGTGGGAGAGAATCGTTGCGAGACCGACACCCTCTGGCGGCTACTATTTACTGATGACGCACTGGGAACGATTGTGGAGAGTGGGTGCGCAGGGGGAGAATTTGGTGAAGATTGGGGAGGGCTGGGGAGAGGTGCTTGTTTGGGAGTTTGTTAAGGTTTAGAGGCTGTTGGTGGGGGCCCTTCGGATTCATTAAATGCGGTCGAAGTTGGATATGTATTTTTTCTAGGAATGGCGCTTTGAACTTCTCAAAACTTGATGGGATCATTTAATACATATCACAAAATTCCATTTTAATATTTGAACGGAAGTCGGATTTATTATGACTTTTGGGAGTTGGAGTTGGAGAAGCATCCCAATGAATCTAGCCCGGAAGCAAAGAAGAATGCTGTTATACGGCATAGGGTTCTTTCGGAGAACTAACTCGTTTTATAATGCGTATATCTTCAATAAATCCTTCCCCGGCACTGAACGAGCGATAGAAAAAGATTTGAGATGGTTAGTAAAATGTACTGCTTTAAAGATTTTCGACGTTATAAGCTAATAGTCCACCACGATTGTGAGAAGATACGGGTAGTGGGTAGTCACGCCATCTATGGCTCATGACAAGACCAAGCAGTACAGCCCCTCGGGACTATTAAGTTTTCAACCGTCTCGTATGTCTGGACGCAGTGGAATGGTGATGAATTGCGGAGGAAATCCACCCAGGTGTGGAGTCTGACTTGCAATATATAATTTTGGGTTGATGTAGTGTATAGATCAAGATGACCTTGACGATAAGAAGAGCGAGATTATCAAAATGGCTGAATGCTACGGGGGCGCTTCTACAGTGCTACTCTTAATACGCGAAAAACCAGAGGATTCATTTGTATCCCAAGGCTTGAAAGTGGGGTTTCCAGCCTTGGGAAAAATATCAAGGCTAACAGAGAAGCAAGCACTAAAAGCCTTGCTTAATCCGACCTGGAAAAAGCGGTTTGAAAACCTCGGGAAGTCTACATGAGAAGACGAGTGATATTTTGTTTCGGCAGTCAGTTTGTCGATTGTGATGACCTGAGTGAGATCTTGCGAGACGTAGAAGTGGTGCATAGTGGAATCATTAACGAGTGGACCGTTTACGAAGAAGAACCCATGGGAACTTTTGCTACAAAGAATGACTGTAACTCTGTACGTTAAGATCGTTTCATGTGACTCGCATCAGCCAGGCACCTGATCTTGGGACCAATGAAGCAAACGTGGGCATATAAAGCCGGTGACGCCGATGAAAATACTATGAAGTATGAAGCGGCTGTTGCATTTTCCGACGGAAGAGGATCAATCAAAAAGCAAGACTATATCTACAGTCTTGCGGTGGTGATAAAGACATGGAAAAGCTCAAAGTAAAGTACGATTGGAGTCTGCGAGAGCTGCATTATGCATTGGTCATTAAAGCACTATTATGTAGCTCAATCATCAACCTCGGATTATATTTTCCCGGAAAGGGATTTCGAATGCCTCGAGACGCCAACTTTGGGTACCGAGCCATAAAAATAATTTATTACAGTGTGGTTTATGATCAAAATATAAATGCAATGTGAAAATTGTGACCATGACATCTTTAAGCTCGTGAAAAAAGCCAAACCCAGGAAGTCATGGTCGCTACAATATCCGATATCCCCAAGAACACCTTTGCTATGAAAACAATTCGCACCCATATATACCATCAAATCCAATATCAACGTCCGTGATTTCCATCCAGCTCAGAAATTGTGTTCATTTCGTGTACTTGCGTACTGCCAAGCTCATGCGGCATTGAGGAACCGGGCGAAGAAGGTGTTGCGACTTGGCCCGTTTTAGCATGGGATGACGATGAAGGAATCCTCTGCTGCGGCAGTGTACCAGAGACCTTTCGCCTTCGCATGAAGAATAGAGCACCGACGAGGGCAGCAATGACGACCACACCGGCTGAGATACCGACAGCCAGACCGATTTTTGCTCCACTGGTAAGTCCTGAACTACTACTACTCGCTGAAGGTAAATCAACGGCGGTTGTAGCTCTGAGAGTAGATGCAGAAGTTGATGTTGGCGATTCCGAACTTGAACTCGACCTTGAACCAAAAGCAGTCGATGTGGGTTCCGCGGAATTACCATCGAAATTATATCCATTAATCTGAACAGCGTTAATTACATGGTCACTGCCAAGTACGGTAGTAATTGTCGTGTATCCATCAGCGACCGGCGTCCAACTGCTAACATATGTAATCGTGGCTCCAGATGTAAAGCTAGATGTGCATTGACCGGGAAATGGCTGTGGTAGTAAAGACGAGAAACCATAGCCACTAGGACAGCATCCAGTCAATATAGAGCCTGAGTTCACAGAGGCGGTAACAGCTACTGTATATGCTGCCGGGCATAAAAATGGCCCTAGTGAGGTGATCGCTGCTGCATCGGTTTTCTGATTCCACCATAATGCTGCCTCAAAGGGCCAACATTTAGTTGGGAAAGTGAGGGCATTCTGATTCGGGTTGTAAGCGTATATATGCGTGAGATTATCAGGAGAATAGAATTCGCTCTTGCAACTTGGTACAAGGGGATAAACTGTCGTTAGAGGTAGCCAAGTGGTTATCACACCAGCTGACCCCTCAGCTGCTGGATACCGCGAAGTTGGAGTAGCCATTGATGACTTGCTCTACCAATTGTCCCACAAAAAAAGTAAAAAATGGTCGCAGGAAATTTAGAAAATGCGAGCAGTTGGAGATCTGGTGCATTTACAAAACAAAGTGGCCTCCACTCCCAAAGTGGTCCTAATTTCCCCAAACCCTACAAATACAGGGGGATATCCAGTATCCATAGGAAGTTCGTGATATGCTGCTATCAGATGGCGTGACAGTTTGAAAAGCTGTTGAATCTCTCGCGCCAAGCAGACACTTCTAAGCTGACATATACCCCCCCCTTGATGTTACCTAGAATTGACAAGGCTGGGAAATAAAAAATGATATTTGAGCATGGGGTACGCATGATCTGATTGGTCTTCTCGGGCTGAATGTAATCATCACAACGATTGGAAAATAATAGGGCTGAAAGAGACTGTAACCACGATAATGTGTCAAGGTATGATCGGGATTCACTCCTTGCATTCGTGTCAGAGTCCATATTTATAGAATGAATGTGAAGAAAACTAAAGACGCAGCGCAGGAGAAGAAATTTCCTGCCCAATTTATAGAGATTCTGTATCATCTGCCTCCACTAAAGGTAAATTCGTAGATCCGGAGGTGTGGCATTAGTTTGAGCCACTGTCTCACATCAGACCTGTCCACGGGTGAAATAATACATTCATGAAATGACACCTACCATTCAAAATACTGATTAGCCAGTCCTTTACCGTTTACCCCCCAGCCCTAGTTTCAAGTTTGAAAGGATTTCTAGCATATGAACGCACTTGTGCGGTCAGTGATCATCTCCAATACATTCTTTAAGTCGATGAAGAAACTTAAAGACGCAGAGCGGCGGCAGAGTTAGGGTTGTAAACTTGATATGGAGGTTATTTCAAACGACATGGAACAACATGATAAGACCGACAAGCGTCAAATGCCGTCCCGTCGTTATATCAATCACATAATTTCAAATTTCCTAGTATAGCAGCATATCGTAGTCAAGATGATATCAATAGTGTGATCCAAAATGCTCAAAATAATATTAATGTTAGACGATGTATATAATTGAAATGATTTATTATATAAGAAAATGAGAGTGACGTGATAAGTTATGATGGCTCACCTTGGAATTTCCGTCATTTCACAGCCTTACATGGAGGGAACCTTCAAACCTCAGAGTGGAGATTGGTAGGTATTAACAGTTGCTTGTCAGCTTGGTGTGTAAGTATGTACTATACGTACATGCCAGTGGTCATTCACCACCCTGACAATTCAAAATCAGTTGACTCACAAGAGTTACTTAGGGTTAACCTACCCAAAGTGCATGGCAACTCGTCCCTTCTGTATTGTGCCTAAATCATTTTAGGGTCTCGCAGCTTGAACTAGGGATATGCGAACGGAGAAATAACAATGGGGGCTCAACAATAAGTAATCTACCCGTGTGAGTGCCCCAGGTTTCGATGATAATATCCATGAGATTTTGTGAAAGTGAGCAACTAAATTTTCTTTGGGAAAGCCTTCAAGACACCGCCATCATGTTCAGTATTCTCCCAAATCTCTCTAAACACATCATGTCCTTCTTGCAAGACCTGAATATGGTCGCGAGTCCTCTGGGCACAATCCTTACTAAGAGGTATCCTGATATACTTTTCCTTACCGGCACCTCGCCCCGTACCAGTAACAATTTCAAATATAGCTTGGCATCCCTTTTCAACATCATTCGGTGCCGCGAAAGTAGGGTTCTCTCCAAAATGCTCGACGAATAGCCCGACTTCAGTATTCTTGTAGACATCCGAAATGGGCGTTTTGGTCAAGTGAACTGCGTTCATCATATTTGTTGTGAATGCTCCTGGTTGGACGATCAATATGCGGATCCCGAAAGAAGCTACTTCCTTTGCGAGTCGTTCGGACATTCCTTGATGACGTTTTAGACTAGGCGGCGAAGGATTGGGTGGATGGAGTAAACTACCTTCAAGAGCCCACTTGGAGGCTCCATACATGCTCATTGACGGCCGTGGCTGTAAGCCTGCAGCACTCGAAATATTGACTATCGTACCAGACGCTTGGTTTCTCATGTATGGAAGGATGGCTTTTATGATTTTGAACGGGCCGAAAAAGTTGGTCTCCATTATAGCCTGAGCTTCTTCGTAACTACTTGATAAGTCTACCGAAAAGTTCGGAATGAAGGATTGTAGCAATACCTCATGTCCTCTACCGCACCTAGGATTCCGACCGCGGCATTATTGACTAAAACGTCGATCCTTCCGTAGGTCTTGCTACCCACCTCGACCAATTTCTTGATCTCTGCTTCTCCGGAATCAATATCCAGGGCTAACCATAGACCCCCCAACTCCTCAATTTCCCGGACAATATCCAAATTCTTGGTTGGGTTGCGGGATGTGGCAATGACTTTGTGGCCAGCTTTTAGTGCTTTCAAGCAGAGTTGGAAGCCAAAGCCTGATGAGCACCCAGTAATGAGCCATACTAGAGATGTTGAACTCGCCATCGTTGCATTTCAAGCATTGTCATCATCATTAAATTGGGAGATTGGGGATGAATATATATAATATATCAAGAGTGCAGAACCATGGCTGGTTCGGAATTAGGCACTAAAGTCCGCTGTGATCATTATCTAGTATTCTGAAAGGCAAGCAGAGGGTCTGGACTTAAGAGTTGCCGGTGCACCGACTATGAGATGGGGGATGAATATATATAATACATCAAGTACGTAGAACCATGGCTGGTTCGGAATTAGGCACTAAAGTCCGCTGTTATCGTTATCCAGTATTCTGAAAGGCAAGCACCCTCGTCTGGACTCAACAGTTGCTGGTGCACCGACTGTGAGATGCTGCCTTTTGGTACATTTGCGATCCCGGGTAGTAAATTTTGACAGGCTAGGTTCAATACGAGCAGAGCTTGGTACAACTTGCTGAGACTTGCAGCATGATGGCCAAATGGGCAAGAAGATGAAAGAAAATGAAATTAAATGCATAGCGAACAAGTGAGAAATCCAAACACTATCGACAAATAAATGAACCTTGCAGTTTGAATATGGAAGAAGACAACATGATGAAAATTGCCTGGTCTGTGGGAGATTTTCTATATGTCGGCATCGTTTTCATCCTGCTTCTCAGAATGTAGATATTTACCTTAAAACATCAATAACCTCTATAATACAAGATCTTGCCGATTAAACCTTTATCATAGCCATCATTCGTGAAAAAATCGTAGACAGCCTCTACACGCCGAACTTTGACTCCTTGTATGGGTATCTAATCTCGTCATCCTTCCTCATCCATAACTGTTTCTTCTTCTTGGTTACAACATGTTCACCCCAAGCTTGCCTCGCATGTTGCTTCATAAATTTCCTGATAAATCTAGGATCCCAAAGTTCACTGGCCACACCGAGATCCTTGCAGCAGCGCATTAAGGCGTTCGATTTGCATCCTTCGGTGGCAGTCGGAATGCCTTCGGGGGAGAAATAGTCTTGTTCACCACGAGCCACGGATACCAACCTGCATGCAGAGAAAACATTAGCTGTGCTCCCTTAAACAATAGTAGAAATCTCCAAGACTTGCCGTCCATGAGCAACGAGAGCATATTCTCTTGTGACACTCTTCTGCGTAACAATTGTTTCGCCTCTTGGTGCCAAACCCCACCCACCAGGTCCAAACGCCCTGTTCAATATTCTTCGATATTTGATTTCCGGCAAGTATATAATACCATCTGGTTTGACCTCCACATCATCGGCAGGTATTGGCGCAAGTAGAACATCTGCAGCTTCCTTGGAGAATGGTTGAGATGATAATCCGTGATATGATCTTGTCCAGTCGACCTGCCTAACCCCCTCATCCAAAATAAGCGGTTCGTCTGCAAGCCCCAAGGTCATGTCCTTGATGGGCGATTGATTATCTATCACAGGTTCTGGCTCTTTTGATTTGGCCGCAGGTTCTGGCGCTTTTGGTTTGGCCGCAGGAGCTGCAGAGCTTGTGACAGGCTTCGGTACAAATGACGCTCTTGGGGTATAGCTATAGCTCGAAGTTGGACTCGCCGCATTTCGAAATGTTGTTGAAAAATGTCTTGATTGACGTGCCAGGCCTACAGCCCTTGACATTGGTGACATTCTTGACACTGACGAAACTGCGTCAGGTACTATAGATCGCGACGCTCTTGGTATAATTGTTGCCATGATGCTGATGTTGATGTTGATACATGAAGAAAAGATGTTCTCGGTCGACGCGATTTCTCGGTGTGGCGCGCTTCAACATGACGTCCACTTTTTCCAAAAAAATAAAAAAATAAGATTGACAACAACATAGTAAAATCAATCATATAGCCATCTGTATTGAATTCATAGTACTTCTTATTCTTAGAAGTCATTCTGCTTTCTCTAATAACGTACATTTGGTTGTCATTGTGAGCCATAATTCAGATTCATACAATACTACTCGTGCCCGTGTTTCTCCTTCCTCCTTCCTCCTCCCTCGTCCCTCCTCCCACCCAACTAAGATCAAGCATCCTTCGTCGACGTCCTCTGATCATTTTGATGCTTCTTCCAACAGGTTTTGAAAGTTTCAAGCTTCATATGCATGGAAAGGTCAGTCATGGCCTTGGCTTCCTCCATTCGTTCACACGTGATCCAAACGCTAAGAGAAGCTTTCTCATACCTCTGCTTTGCAAAGTCTCCAATCTTTTTTTTCGAAGTAGCAATCAGTCATTTTCGAATTCTCCTCTTCATTTGATTTAGTTTTCATTTCTTCATCTATAGTTGATTGAAAGTCTCGACTTACCCGCGCATCCAGTGCTAAAGATCCGTTTGTCCCTACAAAATTGAGTCAGTGACCAGACCCGAGTTTGTTGAGATCAACAATTTTACCATTCATCAGGTTCATCTTCATCCTCGATCACCGCCGCAACTGGGGGGTTATTTTCTGGTTTATTCGCCATTTTGAGGTACCGTCTTGCCTTTTCGGTGGGATTTGGAGAATTGCGCTATTTTTTCAAGGACTTCGACCAAGAGGGTTTTTCTACTAGAACCTCGGCTGTGACCAAGTGACCAAATTTATAAATCCGTGATAAAATGGTCGCAAGAAAGATGGATGTTCTGGTCTACTCAGGTATATAGAATCAATAATTCTCGTGGGGTCATTCTAAGCTTTTTTTATAGGCAATGGAAGTACCACTGAGTCTGTTCGCCACTGCCTTTATACCTTACGCCGTCTGCTTTCACCAAGTTACGCTGTGATTCCTGTCAGTGATAGTATCATTCTTAAAGAGCCTTGGACTGCTTCTTGCGCTCTCCTTGTATTCCCAGGAGGTGCCGATCAAGGATATTGTCGTTCTCTCAATGGAGAAGGAAATAGACGCATCTCACAGTACGTACGGAGAGGTGGTGCCTATCTTGGATTTTGCGCCGGAGGCTATTATGGTACTTCAAAATGTGAGTTTGAAGTGGGGAATAAACAGCTAGAAGTTATTGGGCCACGGGAGTTACAATTTTACCCGGGTACCTGCCGAGGATGTGCTTTTAAAGGATTTGTATACCATAATGAGGAGGGGGCAAGAGCTGCAGAGATTAAAATCGAGGACGCACTTCAAAGTGAAAAGGCCTCACCAAATTTCAAATTATATTATAATGGCGGAGGGGTCTTTGTTGATGCGGGGAAGTTCAAAGATAAAGGAGTTGAAACGCTTGCTACCTATGTACATCCTCTTGATGTTGACGGAGGACAAGATCCCGCAGCGGTTGTCTATTGCAAAGTTGGCGATGGGGGAGCAATATTGACTGGGCCTCATCCAGAGTAAGCATGGCCTGCTTGATTATTGGTCATTTGCTTACATTTATACAGGTTTGCTGCAGTAAATCTAGATCCCACAATAAAGATACCCGGCTACTCAGATATTGTAAAGGACTTGGCTGCCGATGATGACTCGCGAACAAAGTTCTTGAAAGCATGTCTCTCGAAGTTGCGCTTATCGGTGAAAGAAGAATTATCCGAAGTGCCATCTCTTTCTTGTCTTCATCTTTCGTCTGTTCATCCCCATCTTATTCCAGAGTTATTGGCTTCGTTAGAAGAGATCATCGATAAGGATGAGAATGGAGAAGAGATTATTAAGGGCGAAAATGACACGTTTCATTTAGAAAAGCAAGAAAACAGTTGGTCTGTTGGATCGTTAGTCAAGTCCCTTCCAACGCCAGTCGTATCTGCTGCAGAAGAAAATCCCACCATTGAGTCAGCTGGAGCAGATGATGGAATAATTGACTACAATGCTATTCCCAAACGACTCATTCCACATGAGACGGATTGGCCGGGCTCAAAGGAAACACCATATTTCAATCACCATGTATTTTACTCCAATTTGCGACACTACCAACAAGAGAAATCCAGCGAAGCTGAAGAATTTGGGAATACTCTCTTGTATGGAGAAGTCGTTACTAGCACCAATACAATGTTGGAAAAGTGAGCTCCCCCTTTCTCGCTTGGATCAAATTCCTTCTAACATCTCTTAGAAATCCAAGGCTTCTTTCCAGACTTCCTGCAGGCTTTACTTTTACAACTACAACACAAGTCGCCGGCCGTGGTCGTGGTTCCAATGTCTGGATTTCCCCTATGGGGTGCTTGATCTGGTCTGTTTGTATGAAACACCCCATGCAACTTGGAAACACAGCACCGGTTGTCTTTATACAATATCTCGCAGCAATTGCCATCGTTGAAGCTATCCATTCATATGACAAGGGTTATGATACTGTACCGATTAAGCTCAAATGGCCAAACGATATCTGTGAGTTCAATGCATTCTTAACAAAGCTCTTCCTAACAATAGCAGATGTCCAAGATCCATCTAAACCCGGAAAAAAGAACTACGTTAAAGTTGGCGGCATACTTGTCAATTCCTCATATTCATCCGGAAACTACGATTTAGTCGTAGGTATCGGCCTCAATACCACAAACGCCGCGCCAACAACATCTCTCAATGCTCTCTTGCCGCCACATCTCGCACCTTTTTCCCTCGAGAAACTTCTCGCTCGTTTCCTAACGAAATTCGAAAATATCTATAAAACGTTTTGTCGGAATGGTTTTGATCGCAAGCTGGAGGAGGTTTATTATAAACATTGGTTGCATACTGATCAAATAGTTACTTTGGAGACGGAAGGTGGTGCAAGGGCTATTATTAGGGGTATTACTACGAACTGGGGGTTACTGCGTGCTGAAGAACTGGGCTGGGAGGATCGACCAACAGGAAAGGTTTGGGAGTTGCAGAGTGATAGTAATAGCTTCGATTTCTTGAAGGGGCTGTTGAAGCGGAAGGTTTAAAGAAGGGGATGGAAATTAGAATGTTAGAAGAGGGTGAATAGAATGTTTGAGCTATTCAATAACGTAGACCTCCCTATCCTCTCACTTTTGTTGCGTATCCCCGATAATCTTCAGATAATTCCATCTGAATCCAGATGACCTTGAAATAATTCCTTCATTCTTATTCCAATGCTTCTCTCGAAACCTCGGCATGACCCTCCTCGGCCTTTTTTAACCCATGGAATTACCTAGGTGGGGTACCATCCATCCATATTCACTTAGACAAATGAATTGAATATAGAATTTTGAATCGTCCACGGGTATCATTATTTGCATCGAGCAGTCTAAACAAGCTGGAGTCTGGAGCTCTCGGCTGTGCTGGCGTTCTTTCATTCGCGCTTTCAACCTCTCAAGTTGTTAGCGGGTATCTCATAAATTCACCGGTTGTTTGACATTATATCATTTCTTTTTTCTTTTTTGCCTTGCCTTCCCTTCCTTTTGAAGAGATTGAATTCTGCAAATTTTTATGAATATATTAAAGTGATAGGATTCTAAACATCGCACATATACTCGAGAATATTGAAATTGGGAATGGAGATTTGAGCTCCCCCAATATCTATCAAACATTTTTGTTACGACCCTACTTCTATTTTCTGAAATATCTATATTAAATTCCTCGAAAATCACACTCTATTACTATTGCCCTTCCTACCTACTTTTGCTTGATTTGACACCGAGATATCCGTCGAGTGTTGTATATCTAGATTTTGTTCTTAAGATATCGGATGAATAATTGACAATGCTGATCTAGGAGATGAGGATTTTAATTCCGGTTTGTTGTTTACCAAAAGTCTATACTTCAATATATACCTTCCCACACTTTCTCCCCTGTCAAGTGCCCAGAAAATGGCTTTCACTTGGAGCTTTATAGTAATCCGGGTTCATTTATGACTCTGTCTAATGCATCTTTTATCTGAAATACCGTAGTCAATTAGACGAGCGTATAAATTCAAATGCGGATGCGAAAGCATTAAAAGGAATTTCCAAGAGAATGAGAAAAGGGGGAATGGGTTCACTCATGTGCTCATATGAAGTTAGGAACTCAATTAAAATAACCCATTCAGCTATTGAACTAAGCTAAATGGGGAGAGTGGAATGGCTATATAGCCAATCACCACAAAGGAAGAGCTCGCGGGAAAGGGGCTAGGCAAAACTCCCAAGTTGTCTAGAGCTGCCCATTCAAAGAAGAAGCCTTCTGGAAACACCGGGCACCGAACGCAAACTTGGAATAAACAATTAGATAGGAGGGCCGGCGACCTTGAAGGGATGTGCTTCAGTGTTGAATACCCATTGATTAACACCACCACTTCCAACCTGGTATTCCTCATCCTGTTTGTTGAGTAGCCAGTAAGTATCTAATTTTTCGTATGGGGGGATGGTACGAGGAATGAAGGGAATAAGGAAGGAAAGCTTACATCTCCATGTATCAAATAAGCGTATTTGAGAACTTCTGCAAACAGGAAACTATCTTGGAAATCCATAAAGCTACCTCCATTCGGCGCATTGACGTTTGTGAGTTCAGCAAATCCACTACCGGTTCTATTGATTCCAAAGTTAGTGCCCGTACTTCCTCGAAATAACCACAGCTAGATGAACAAATACCTTGCAGTTGCATTGATTGCAACGAACCCATTCCAACTCCATTCACGATACTTCTCATCTCCTGTAATGCGATAAGCGTAGTAAAAAGACTCGAGCACTTCAGGTCTCAATATATAGTCTGAATTAGAGATATAGAAACCGGCCTTTTCGTAGAAAGCAAGCTGGTCGGCAGGTGGTGGAGGATTGTTGGTATCATTGAGAGGGGTGCCTTTTTCTACCCATTGGAAGATTTCAGGCCCGATCCCAGTAAGTGTGCTGTTGTATGTGGCCTCGCAACCGTTGACAAGCTCAAGTCCGAAATCAATGTACTTTTGCTTTTTCAGTACCAGACCTGCGAGAAGGAAATTACCTCCGTCGAAACAGGCGACTGTTTATTTAGGTTAGTATTGCGAATGCACAGCTATAAGAGACGGCAAACGTTCGTGCAAAAAATGCAAACTACAATGACCTCGTGACCTCGAGATCTTTCGGCAATCTCGGCCACGCACGTTTGCCATCTTTTATAACGAAGTTGATTAATGGAGGGGGGTCTTACGATGCTCGGAGACAAAAATACGTGTTTTATTATCATAAGCGGCCATAAATGTCAAGTCAGGGCGAGTGGAAGGGTGACTAGCCAAGTGTTTGATGGAAGAATCTGCCGCTGCAATCCATCGCTCTTTGTATTTGCCGAATCGAGTCGAGTCATATACGTACATCTTAATGAGATACTCGTAGAAACTGTCATCGCCACCTACCCAGCCACCACTTGCGTCTTCAAAAAGTCCTGTGGTGGTATTTACGTTTGTACCGAGCAAACCTACGGGATAAAGGAGTCAGTAGTTGCCTTAGAAAAGTAGGCTTTCGGGTGAACAAATGAGGAATCAAGAATACATTGGCAGCTGAAAGATTGCGTATATCAAATGAAACAAAAAACAAAGTTTGGGCTAAGGGTATGAAATGAAAGAACCGGATAATGCTCACCAGGCCATGGCGAATTGTATCTCGGCTTGGGATGCAAAAGATACGATTCTGCCTTCTGTGTAAGTTCACCATAAGTCTTGTTACCGGTCAAATCGGACAAATGTGTCCACTCAAGAACTAGTGTGCCGATTGTGGCTATTCCGTTCGTTGTGGAGCCATCAGTGTGTGGAGGGTTGAAATAAATATTGTTGCATGGCACTCCCGAAGGTGTATCAAATGCAAACGCTAGATTATCAGCTAGGCGTGCTGCCTGTTTGAGAACTTCATCAACAGCCGTATCGTTGGAATTGAGGCTGGAAAGAGGTCCTTTGAGGAGATCATAACCTGAAATATGTAAGATGCACGAGCAATTATCAGATAGACACCAAAGGGCTTACCTGCAAGTAGCCCACCAACATATCTGATTGTAGTCTCAAATAGTGATACCTCGGAAGTAGTATTGTCGAAATTGATAGTTGGGATCCAATCTAAGATTACATCCACAATTTCTTGACTTTCCATGACAATTGCCGTGCTGAATGCATCAACAGCAGAGGCTCCCCATCCATTTCTGTGACAGGTCAGCTTAGAGATTGCGAGAAATGGTCTAATCGTCAAACCTTGAATCCGAGTAACTATTTGCAATTGGATGAAGCTCGTCATGAGGAAAGGCATATTTATAGTATCCATCCCAAGCAAATGTAAATGCCTCTTTGACGCCAGCTTGTCGTTCTTTGGCAATCATTGATGAATTTCCATAGTATTGTCTTCTCTCAGGTTGCGAATTTTGAGGTACAGCTAACGAAGTTGAAAATAGAGATGCCAATAAGGGCACGACTGTAAAAAAGGAACGCATTGTAATATTAAACCCAAGAACTTTCTATGGGGTGCAAAGAATCTATCTGATATCAGCATTTCTAGTCCCATTTCGCCTTTGGTTGTTGAAGAACCTACTTTAAGATATTTGCAGAAGAGGTTGAGGTGAACGACCCGGCTGTTTCTTCTCCAAGAATTTTCAAAATTGACGGTAGTCGTTGCACAGAAGACTGAGTGGAATGTAGAAGGGGGAGATAGGAAGAGGCTTCGAACTGATCATAAATAGATCGTGGGTGCTACTAAATCGCAAAATAGTAGGTGAATCTCTATGGCTTTCCAACAGAAGCAACGCGGGGGTAGCGGGGTAACTGGGAGGTGAATCCAGCGAGTTGCTACTCAAGTGACTCAAGAAGGATAATTAATATAAGGGAAAAAATAGAAGAACCTAGGTGTAAAACAAGATAGATATTTTGAAGAAAACTGACAGCTTCTTAAAGGTAGCAGATCACACAAGGAAGGAGCACACAACTAGTGGTAGCTCCGTGAACCTAATGGTTCACATGAGGCTAAATCTGCAGGAACACTCGGACTACGAGCACAAAACGCTTTAACTTCCGATGATCCTGTCACCGGCCAGGAAAGTCTTGTGTATATATTAAATATGTGCATTGATTCTTCCACAAATGCGTTTTCAGCGCGTTCTGCGTGATAGTAGACACACATGCCCCACGTTAAGTCATGCCGAAAGCGTTCATTGGCGTTTGAGTCTCGGATAAGCGCATTTCGTGCGGGGTGAATTTTATACTATGATGATGGTTATTCAAGAGCAGTGTTGATCATATGCGCCGGATATATGAGCTTCCATTTGCGTTAGGCCAAGCATACAAACCTAGTATGTATATGCGTGTCTCTCAAGTATTATCCCTAAAGTGGCACCCGATTCGGAACACCCTGACGATCTCCAATCTTGATTTTAAATCAGGGAATTCACCATTTTTCGTCAGTTTATATTCAATATAAGTTGAAAAGTCCTCCAAAAAGGGGCTACATTCTTAGCTGTAAGCAACTTTGATACCGATCTGGATTAGCATACGATTTGAAATCTTGATCCCCTTTTAAAATCCATCGATATCCACCGTTCTGCTGGAATATCCAGGTTTGGTGCCTCTGTAGGGATATTGGGGTATTGAGTATCGGGTAAAGTAACGTTGTAAGTATTAGTGATAAGAGTTACAACTGACTACTACCGGTACCTACCCTACCCACCCTACCTACCCTACCTACCCAATAAGCAGCAGTTGATGAAGAACCATACCTGTTGAGTATGAGCGTGAAGATGCGGTGACACTGAGGTACGAGAAGCTACAAATACGTTCATTTGAGATATCACGACGTGTTTTTAAAGTGCTGAAGGATGCATAGCGAACGGAGATTTCTTTGGGGGAATGCACGAAATATTGTGGAGAGTAAAGAGTGGAGAGAGGAGGGGGGGATGAGGTCACGGACCTTATTAGATAAATGGCAAACAACATAGCAACATTGAACGTGACATTGAACATACCTATTAGGTATTATGTATTATTCCTTGTCAGATCAGATCGATACGACGGGAACTACGAGTACGATTACCCCGCCCCCTTCATCAAGGTACTCCCGACCGGCACGGTAACTCCCTGCACTTATTATCGCGAATACCTCGCGTCACGTGGAGACCTCATGCCGATCGGATAAGTCCGAGAGATTCTTCCGCTCCGCTTTCCTATTCTTCTTCTTTTCTTCCACCCTACTTTGAAGATTTTTGGTCCAACAGTCAACGACCATGTTATCTTGCAGATTTTATCCTGTACGAATCCTGTATGTAACTCTTCTGGGATCTCAACAGGTCTAGGATTTCACACATCCCGGATGTCTTCCTCAAGATGTCGTGATCCATCGTCTTTACTGAGTCTAATGAATCCATCTTTATCTCACAGCCAATTCCAAGGATCAGAGGGGATAAGGTATCATTACCTGTTGTTTGTGACATTTTTATGCCTGCACGAATTCATTTCTCTCGGCGTATCTTGGTCCGCTCTACGGTACTACCATTGCTTGCGCGGAAAGAACTCCTAACCGATTGTTGGTAATATCCAATCGGTCGAGAACCCATGTATATAGAGTACCCACCGGCTATGGATAACGGCCAAATCATCAGAAGTATGTATACCGTGTGTTCAAGGTGACAAAGACGGACTTTGCACCAGTGTTATCTGGCGAAAATAGCTCGAAATGCTGGTGTAAATATATGTTGCCATTGTGGTGATTCTTCTGAGTCCTTTCTAATTCTGACCTAGTTATTCAGATGTAAGGCGTTGTACCCGAATCATATGCTCGAGAATAAGTTTATTAAACAATAGCCCTGCCCATCGGATAGTGATTTATCATTCACTAATTCCAGACATCATGATATTCATGATACATTCCATTGAAAAGGCTCGTGTCTGATAGCTCAACGTCTCAAACAGTAAAATTTCAGCCGGGAGGAAGATATACTTTCCACTGTTCCAATTTGATATCTAGAAAACCCGCTTCCGAGACAATTTTTGCTGGATGAACGAGTTCTTTCCATCTGACGGATGCATGGCGTTCAATAAATTGAATAGCAATCTTAATTACCGCGGCAGAAGTCACATCTTCGTCAAATGGTTCTTCGAAATCAGTTGATAAAATCACTTCAGCTGTGGCGAAAAAGAGAGTTCCATCTCAAGATACTTAATATGTGCCGCGAAAAAGAATTGCAATTGGAGTTTCTTGGTCCGTTTCTTCTCTTCATAATTCCTCCAGATTATTGTTCGCAAGAGACCTATAGCACCGCCGTGATTCACAGCTAGTAAGAGAGCTTAAATGTGAAATTAAAACGAATGGCGATAATGGAAAGAGGCCGAAACATCGCATCCGGTACCGACTCCGGCTAAAGCAATAGTTTTGCCAAAACTGAGCTTGGATTTGGCAATGGGCATTGAGAGATATGGGGTCAATGGATGTTATGCGTACGACGCCAATTAGTTGGAGAAGGAGTGAAACTTGGGGTGTGTTTGTTGGCGGATGGCATATGGAGATGGGATTGACAGTGTGATAGTGAGAGACTTACAGATATCGCAGCTTACAAAGATGGGAGTATTCAATCGAAGGGGTATCTAAAAGAGTTAGGTGGTTGGTGATTCTGACCTACCTAGTGGATGCCCGTTTTTGTTGGCTACATTTCAATACCTCTCAAGGTCCATTGGGAGAAAGAGGGGGCATATATTCTGCACCTCCACTGGACTTACCATCTGCATATACATGCAGCACTAGCCGCAACAAAAGATCGAGGGGTAGGAGCACTTACTAGCAGAAGCAGAAACCATAATATCGCGTAACGGCTTTGTATTTAAACCATTGGAAGCGAGTGAGAAAGAATGCCAATTAATAGAGTCCTCCGCACGGAGGGAGCCTTTTGGGATTAGATTGTGAGGTGAAATTGGTGAATGACAGGATGTTCCTCAGAAGAAAGAAATGATTTTCCGCAGATTGATGGGAAGGGAGATGAACAGGAAGCCGGAGAAAGAAGTGCCAGAATCGAGAGACAATGAGATACAAGTAACATACTTATATTGCTCTTGATTGTGCACAACCGTGAAATGCGGCTCTAATCATAACAATGAATGAACAGTTTTTATTTGATGAGAAGCTCTCCTATTCTAGAGATCCCCTGTGAGTCATTAGCCATGTTGCTTGCCAACGTTGGAGAGGGCATCTTCAAATTGAAATGAATCAGGCATAGAAAACGAGGCCCTTGTTATTTACAGCAGTCTTAGGCCGAATATTACCCTCCTTGGCCATCGGCATGATTCCTAAAGGGGTAAGCAAATTGGTTCTTATAATTGTGACGTTAAAATAGTCGAGTTATTTTCACCAGGATTTTTCGATCTTGCAAATTGTCAAAGTAAAAGGATTGATTATTATTGAGAAGATCTAACAGTACTATATAATGCGAAAAAATTCAATTTATCCAGACACCTATATGATCCCATTTGCCTCTGATAATTAACAAAAAACAATATCAAATGTAATTAGAATAGATATGAGCTCACTCTACCAAAAGAATATGAGAGATCAATACAATGGAAGAAAGAAAATGTACCATAACTATGAATACGAAGGGTACGACAAAACTTTTAACTCAAAATCCGTATGAAGAATGCAATGTAAAATATGTGAAGGAGAAACAATCAAGCGTAGAACCAAGCAAGTAAGTTGCATTGGTCGAATAAAAAAGACTACACACGCTCCAGAGCGGTGTCTAAATCACGAAGAAACGAATCTTCTCCGGGTAATCGTTTGGAGGGTACCATCAAAGAGGAGCTCTCAGACCTAGTCTCATAACTAGTGCTGCCTCTAGAAAGCATTGTAGCTCGTGCAGATGTTTCTCTCCTCATCGGCGACTGACTTCTCAAGGAATTAGTACCAGGAGAATGAATACCCGGCGGCGTGAGGAAATGAACATCAGGAGTGGACATGTTGCTATCGCCTGTCCGGTAACCAGTGAAATAGTCGCTAATATTCTGAATACCTTTGCCACCACTGCTGTAGCCCGTATGAGAGATAGGCCTTTCGACACCTGGAGATGGTACTACTGTTGAGGCTTGCATGGATCGTGCCATCATACTTGATCCTCGGAAGATGGATGGCCGAGTAGGTCGAGCCTGCAGTGCAGATGGTACCGATGTTTGACCCCACATATGGCTTGCGACTGGGAGCGATGGCATTGCGGGTCTTAGCCTTGGTCTTGGTTTTTTCGAGGGGAATTTCAGATCGTGTCGATATTTTCCAATCCAGAGCATTTGCTCATGCTCTCTGAGATACCTGTTCCCTCCAAACGATTTCTGAACAATTTCTCGACTTCGCATTCCAAGGGCTCGAAGTTCGCTTTTCTTCTCATACATTCGTTTCGTAATTATTGTGACCTCTTCGGGGGTAGGCTTGTCAATGATAGACGGAGGTTTGTATCCCTCGGGATCATTTGCATAAGGGGCCCATTCATCCAGGAGGGCAAGCATGTTAATTTGTGCTCTTGCAAGACTTTGAGCATCATTGGGAGCTACCACTGCACTGAAACAATCGCCAGTATTGAAATCTGTGAGTACTCGAAGGGAAGCTCCGACATCTGTACATACGACAGGCGCGCCGGTCAATGCAGCTTCTCCAAGTGCCAAGGGAAGCCCCTCCGATATGGAGGAATTGAGAAATACCCAAGTCTTTTTGAGCACTGCAGTTGGACTTGCAGTTCCACACAAATTGACATACCCAGGTAGGGATTTAGAGGCTAATATTTCGAAGCAGTCTGTCGAGTATTGTGGTGCTTTATCGATTGCGCCATAGATGTCGAGACGATAGTCTTTGAATCCCCACACATTGACAATTATATCGGCAGCTAGAATAGCTGTTTTAATGTCTTTCGCATACCACACGTGAGAAAGCATGGTGACTGTTGGTAAAGGCGAGGTTGTCTCCTTGATTGGACTAAATTTTGAGATATCCGCAGGCGGTATACCATTAACGACAGGGTCGATCTTGCGTTTGAAAATGTTTCGGTGTTCCAGCTTGCCTTGGTGTGATCCTATTTCAACTTCCCATCCAGGGTTAAAAAAGTCGGCGCAAGGTAGAATCACATCGGCATGGTGGAGTGTCAATTGACTCGTGAGCTTCATAAGCCCGAGCAACGCATTTCTAACAAATGGTGGCAGAGAACAGAGATCTGAAGAGAGATAGAGATTTGTCTCACGCCAGCTAATTGCGTGATCCCAAATTTGTAATGTGCTTCCTCTAGTAACCTTGCACACAATTCCATACGAAGCACTAACGGAATGATGTGAAGCCTGAAAAATTGCCGGAATCTTCTCGGGCATGGGAAGGGAAAATATGAACAAGTAACGAAACCAAAGATCGAGTGCGGCATCAAGTTGCGCTATCGTAGGTATCTCGGTCTGAAACCAACCCTCCGAAGGTGTTGGGCTCACAAGGTCTTGTGAAATCCAAAGATTCCGCCAGGCATTTTTAACAATTCTACTGTTCCAAACACCCGTCCAGTGCTTTCCCTGGGAGAAATATGCGTTTAGATTGACCAGAGCTCGAGTTGATTGGAGTATATCACTCTTCGAATATTGACTCGTTCTAGCACCTTTCACTAGCGCTTTGAGGATCGGGATGAAATTCTTCTTGATGTCTAATTTTGTCGCGTCTCTCACAGCATGTACTACCTCTGAATCTAATCGATCTCTGAAAATCCCATGGGTTGGTGTCATGAAATCGAGTCCCCAGATTGGAATGACTTTCAGTGTCTGGACATTCTCCTGCGTTTGGTGTTTAGGCACTCCAAAATCATTCGCCGATTCTGCAATCATATACCACCTTGCTGCCTTGAGGTTATTCACCATGTCTCGTCGACATGCAGACACCCCGCCTCCTTCATTAGGCCACGTTCCAGAGTCTGTAGCGAGAACATGAAGTTCATCACTTTTGAATTCCGGAGCCGACCTAGTGCGAGAGTTGGCAGAACCTCCTTGTCCAAATGCGTACAAGTCAGCAATCTGAAACGCAAGTGGGGCCCATCCAGAAATAGATTTATCAAGATCGACGACGGCCATAATTGCATCTGCATTATCATGCAAATATTCTTCGGCGGACTTGAGATTACCGCGATCACGCCTCTGAAAATATGGGCGCAACATCAGTTCCTGTCGAAGAAGTCTTTCATCAAGCCATCTCATTATCACACCATCAAAAGCAGAATTATTTTTCCATGCTTGCCATAACCTCGACCTAGCTCGTGAAGTAGAGACTGGATTCTGATGGGTGTTCCTGCCTAGCCATCTGGGAAGAGCATGTGAACGGAATGATTTGAAGCCAATCATGTGATCATCATGACGAAATGAATAGTTTGTAGGTTTTTTGAGAACTCCGAGATGATCCCATTGTATCAGCGCCGGTGTGTCGACAGGTTCGCCATTCAATGTCGTAAATATAGTCGGGTGATATTTATGATCGTACGACCACTGTGCCTCGTATACATCGGGGCCGATGACAAATGTAGCCTCAAGAACCTGCGAATGGGGTATCCATGTGTCCAACTTGTCTTGGTGTTTTGCAGGAGGCGCTGCCCACGAAACCATGCAGAACATATGCGGCAATACGAACTCTGCTCTTAACAATTCGTCATCAAAATTGCTGTTATGTCGATAATGGCAATTGAATCGCACCAGATTGTCATCAAGAATATATGATCCACTTTGAACAAGACCTTGACTGTTGAAAGATACTTGCTCAAACTCGTTCTTCCCTTCAATGCATCGCCGTGAAATCGGATAGCGATGTCGTGTTTTACTTACTCTCTGTCTTGGAGTACTTTCCAGGTTGTACTCATATTCATAGACATTGGATTTCGCGCCGTTAACATAGTCTTCTCTGCGTAAAAGAAGTAGATCCTTGCTATAAATGCTGATGCGCTCAAGCTTAGCTCCATCAGCTGGCTCTTGATCCAGAGCACCACCATACTGGCGGAGCTCGCATATGCCAGAACCAAGTAGTGATTCTTGTACAGTCTCAATATCTTCCCCGGCATTACTGATAAGACGACTTCCCGTGATGCTGGCTGGATCCGGGACTCGAACAAATGCCGTTGAAGATCCTTCAGTGCTCTCTATCATTATTTTCTGTCGCTTTAATGATACTGTCGTCCCACGTATCTGTTTCCAGAGAGTGTCTACATTCTTTCTCCCATGGAGCAAAAACATTGGCATCAAAAGATCCTGCAGAAATCTCGCATATGACCAGATGCCTGTTACCAAGAACATGACGCTCAATCGTATGTACTTCGGAGTTGACTTCATGGTATAATCGAGCTCCCTTTGTAATTCCGGCTCCGCCACAAATGCTATTGCGAACAATTTAAGACAATGTCCAATTGTGTGATAAATCGTACTGAATGGCAACTTTAACTTCCGCGTCAATATCATAGGCGACCCCCTCCGTGTTTGGGGTTTTCCAAATAAATTCAGTATATTGGGCGTTTCGTGCTTGTCAGACCTCTCTATTGGAGCAGTTTTTGCGAACTCCAATGTGTATCGTTTCTTTTCAGTGGCAACGAAGGCACCAAAATTGCGGCGGGTCAGGAATGTATGCATAGACAAACCCTTAAGTTTGTTCATTCGTATCCAACTATGCTGGTCAGTTGTCAATGTATCAACCTGTCCTGTGCATCTGTCAAGAATGAGTTCTCGAATCTCTGTAGGTAAACCTTCCCAATCAATGTTTGGGTTGCATCCCACCGCCGTATGGCGCAGGATCTCGTCCTCAAAGCAGATTGCAATGTCTTCTGCATGTGCTCGCGAGGGCTTTGAGAAGTTCAAGAAGTTACGTAGGCCTTGAGGTATAAGGGTATGCTCCAACAAGCCTGATGGTGAAACGCAAGATAGTAATGATTCTAAAAGTGTAGAATCTTCGTGCGAAAGGCTCTGGAAACTTTCGGCTGTGATATGGAGCAATATTTCGGCGGTTCTATTGTAGATTAGAACAAGATGCTATTGAATTATGAAATGGCTGCAACAGCAGTTCTAATGCTATTGACAGCCATATCGGAAGTTGCACTTACGTCTGACAGAATATACTGATACTTGATTGCTGCTCCATTGCATCCATCGCTTCACAACCAATGATGACTCTTATCAAATTATTCGAGTCGCAGCTAACTGCTTTCAGGTTCTTGAATTCATCAGAAAACATAGACATAGAAACACATTCGACCACAATTTTTCCACTATCGAACGCTGTGATGGCCTCTGTTAATAATGTTTTTGCTTCCGGAAATGCTTTCAGAGCAAAATTTGGAATTGAATCAACCGAACTTCCTTTGATCTCTTCAAAAATCTCAATAGCATGAAACAGTATCGACTTTATTTCTAAGCCTGGATGCGTTGTAGGATCAATGTCATACTTTTCATCTTCACTGAGGGCACCAAGGTTTTCGAAAGTGATGCGAAGTTCGTCTTGAGATAGTAACAATTCTCGACCTGGACTCGTAAATTCGTGGAATGATCTTTCATGTGATAACTGATTCCAAGCACGACTTTCTGAGTCCATAGTATCAATTTGCTTTGCCCTGATTCCGGCGTAATAAAGAGACAGAAACGCTGCCATCCACGTAGCCGTTGCAAGTGCCACCACATCACAGTACTCGAATTGAGGAAAGAAGTGTCTGAGTATTTGTCCGAGAGGAAGGCCAACACAAGCAGCTACGAGGAGTGGTTTGAGACTCCGCGGACCCGAGAAAATCTTTGTGTACTAAATGCGAGTCTTAGCTTACGTAAAGTAGTTAATCAGGATCAAGGTTCTTGTCAAAAAAACATACCTGATAGAATAGCAAACCTTTGAATCTTATTAGCAAAAGGTTCAAAGTGATGGGTATGTATCTTACCGGTGTAGGCCCCGACATAGGCAACAAAAAGAAGCGTCGAGGCCTCTGTACTGTCAAATACCCAGAGAAGAGTAGAAGCTGCAGCTAAACTCCAAACGTGAAATAATGAATACCGTCCCAACATCCTCCAGTACAAGTGTTTTCGGGCCTTAATGCCCGCATTCACAGCATCTGGGATTGAAGAGACATCGCCAATCAGCATGTTTTGACTCTGTGCCGTCATAGTGTGGAGCTTTGCGGCATTGATATCTAGAAGAACTGCACCTATTAGATAATAAGCCAGAGCAAAGCCAACTGGCATCCGATATTTTGTGTTCTGAGCCGAGAGTCCTAGAAGACGTCCACCAGCAAGAAGCGAGTTCCATTTGTCGAGAAGCGCTACGATAAAGTAGAGCAGGCTACAACCAACCTATGCTATTTTAGTGTTTATTATCGGGATACAAGTGATTGAAAGCACTCAGAAAAACAAGACTCACCTCATCGCCAGCCTGGCGCCAGTGTATAAAAGCATTATGTAATCTCAGACCTGTTTGCATCTGCTTGAGAGTATCAAGAGCGACCTTAATTTGCATGTTCCAAGTGGATGAATATGGCATTGGCAGTGGTGTTCCCGAGTAACCCGAATACCATTGCAATAGAAAGATTGTCGCATCGTAGCTGTCCGCCAAAGACTTAACGGTCGAATCTTGAGATTTATGTCGAAATCCACTTCGTACTTTTGCTATCTCCTCAATCATCGCAGTCCTTGATATCTTTAGGGCCGCAGGGTCGGTCATCCCCTCGAATGCATGATCATCGCCCCCTTTATGAGTCTTGATAAACCATTCTTTCAAAGCCTTATCACTAATATTCTCAATCTTTTGATGCCATGTAGTCCATTTAGATGCGGTATGTCGAGTTCCCAGAGCGAGCATGAAAATGAAGACATACAAAACAGATAAATAGATATAAATGTCGTAGCCAGGAACGAAAATTGTTGTAATTGGTGAAATGAATAGGAAAGGGATAATCATAAGGATTACCGGGCGCCCAGATTGAAAAGTAGTACCAGGATAAGAAAAGTTAGCGAGAGTTGCGAGCAGCGATAGGTAAGTGCTCAGTGCAAACAAGTACAAGAAAAACACAACTCCTGCAACGATACCGTCTATGATACCAAGACTAATCAAGCCAATCACACCAACGATAAGTGAAAAGGCAATACCACCAACGAGTCTCGTCGCAACAAATAGGTTCATTGCAGAGAATGCCATAGAAATCAGATAGTAAGCACCACCACAAGTTATCCATGTACCACAGATACCTGATATCAGAAGAGAAATCATCAAAGCCAATGTAGCAGAGTGCTGGGCTGTAGGGCTCATTTTCCCACTCAAATAGAGACCTTTCCCGGTACTTGTCAACAGCAGGATGTCCAAAAGTGCTGGTATTGCAAAAACGCTTAAAAAGGTAAACCTCATTGTTCCAGATAAGGTTTTACTCTTAAAATCCCCAATATCAATTTTCGCGGCCGCATAGGCCGAAGGTGTTGACGGATTGGCATCAGTCCATATTGGAGGCTCCCGGCCGGGTTTGTGATGACAAGTACGATACCGATCCGATAGTAGTCTACCAAAGGAACTAGGAGTCATATCGAAATAGGATTCGCATCGAGCGCCCGTTGCAAACAGCTCTGCAAATGCAGCCGCCTGATCACTCTGATCGTTGAATAAGGTGTTCCTATCTGTAACCTCGACATATGCTTCATCAAAGGCGTGTTTTCGGAATACAGAAAATAGAGCAAGGCAAATTACATCAATGCGAGCATCAATCCTTTTCGATTCAAGAATTTCGATTAGGGTCTTCGTAACAACCTGAAGAGTATTCAACTTTCTTTCTTTCAGTACAATGGTGATTGAGTCATTGATTTGGTTGAAGACTTCCAGGGCATTCTTCTCCGGAGGATACTGCGAGTTATTATCGGCATGCCATTTTGTTCTTAATGCTATTAGGTCTTGTGGAGACTTTTGATTTCCCAGATAACCAACAGAACATGCATCTTTCATCTGGGTAAAATCTGTGGCATCTAGCAACTGCCTCTCGCATGAGAATATTATTGAATCGATAAAATCTCCATTGCCCTTGGCCGATGACAGCTGCAATGTTTGGACGAATCTCAGTAACTCTGAAGGGGAAAGCGAACTTATATCATTGAGTAATCGTGGAGGTAGGTAAGAGTTCAAAGTTGTCGACCACTCCCAAAATCCCTTCTCTGCTTCGAATGATTCATGGCGGGGACAACCACGACTTGATAAGAATGTATGCAGAACTGTTCCACCAAGATCTTGAACATTTCTTGACATGAAAATGTCAAGCATGGCCCGTTCTTCAAACGCAAATACTGCCCAGTATCGAGTTTTCTCCTGGAACTGGAATCCCGAATCTAGGCCTTTGTACACTTTAATTAAGTCTGTAGTTGCAGGGTCGTCGGCTAAACCACAAAGTTGATTCGCAAGTTCTTGTATAGCTGCGTGCCATGCCGAAAGCTTGACTGTGTCTTGTGCATTGCAAAATTGGCTTAGCTTCCCACCGATATCTTTCAACACAGAATTCTCTATCGGTTCGAGAAGATCAAGAGATTTTAGTTTCTTTTGAGATTGGAGGACTTCATCGAAAGACTTTCTAGAAGCATGTACCCCAAGTGGAAAACATCCTAGGAAGTCATTTGATGATCCGGTAGGAGATGTTGAGATGGGATTTCCAGGCGTTTGATTGAGATAAGAATATGGCCCCTCGGAGAATCTACGATTCTGTACGGGAATAGATAAAAATGACTCAGTCGGAGTTGGCGATCTACTTGAAAATCCCGGCAAGTTTAAATCAGAGGAGCGCTGGCGTAGATGCAAGGATGTTTGCAGATTAGTCGAAGGCACTTCAAGATCTACGTTGACAAACGGTATCTGGATAAATTTCCCCGATGGCTGGAGGTCGACTTCAATGGAAAGGGCGCCAAGAAGATTCTCGGCTAGATGCGACATTTCCGGTACATATTCGTTGGTAATCTAAACCGGGGTTAGTAAAATCGCTAAAGACATATCAAGTGTTATATTTTTGTTTGGGGTCTACGGATCAAATGGATTCACCATAGCATTGTGGGTATTTCTGATGGTGGACTTACAGTCTGGTTCAGACGCCATCTCTTATGTGCCTCCATGACCCCAGGTTCTTTGAGCCAAGAAAAGGCTCCTAATGGCTCCTTCTGTTCTATACCATTAGTTGTTGAAGTCAAATCGGACCTTGACCCAATCCATGGTGATAACGCGCTATAGAACTTTGACCACTGGTATGATCTCCTAACAACCGCATTCGTTGGATTTACCTCCTCATCTAAAGTCTCCCACAGGCAAACCAAAAACGGCCTGAGGCATGCTTGCGAAACGAAAGCTTTAATGGTGGGCCTCATCTCTTGCATCTGAAATGCATCCCGTTCGTCTCCGTTTGAAGATATAGTGCCATTTCTTATTACTAGTCCCGACACTTCATCCAGTTCTGCCACTTTAGGATCACGTAAAAATCCGGGAGAAGATGTTTCGAGGTAGGTCTGGAATCCAAGTTTGTGAATGAAGGAAATGAATTCGATTAGCAATGGGCTTGGTAACTGATCGTCCCAGTTGCTAATCAGAATTCCAGAAAAATGACAATCACTCCCTGATGCCGTGGATAAATCTAGCAGTCTAGTGATCCAAGCAACAGCACCTTCGAGCGCCTCTGATTGCTTGCATCGATGCGGAACAATAATGCTTAAATCAAGTCTTGCTAGAACCAGTGACGGCTTGTGGTACAACCCACATGAGAGAACATGAATTATGTTCTCCTGAAAGGCGTCGAGAACAAGGAGGTCCCATTGTGCTAACAAACGCAGCTCATCACTTGTTGGCGTATAACTGAATTTACCCAGGTATACTCCAAAGCTGTCAGGCTTCTTCTTAACACCGACGACTTTATGGTGTGATAATTCTGCGTAATTCTTGGCAAGATACTTCTTGATGAATGCGGGGACTGCGTTTCTTGTGGATTTCCAGTTCTACATACGGCCAACTGGTTAGCCATGAATATTGATAATATAAGACATGTAAAGTCGGAGAGAAGATATAAAAATCACTTTTCAAATTGCACTTACTCTATATCCCTTTATTGAACTCTGGAGTGCGATATAAGAGATGAAACTAAGGCCAAGACCAACAGAGGCAAGGATAAATGCAACAAGAATCTGTTTGACCATTAGCAGGGGAGAATATATAAACGTATGAGCGACCTTACAATCTGCCACCAGTTTTTAATTAAGTCCTTCCAAGAAGCAGCTTCAAGGCCTGTGTATTGAGCCATGGATGATATGAAGACCAAAGAATGTAGACTCCTTCACAGAGAACGAAAGAGAACGGCAACGAATAACAAGCGGGAAGTGAAAGTAAACGTTACAAGTCAATGAAAAGAAATCAGCAAAGAAATCGCGGTGCAGCACGTCCCGACATAATAAAAGTCGGATTTACAACATAAGATTTCATCATAATGGTGTGGGCGGCACCGAGGATACAAAGATTGGGCATACCTAGCCTAGCTAGCTACCAATGTTCACCGATGTTACTTACTTGTAGATTTTGCCAGGACTTTTCAGCCCATGTTCTTTGGTGCGGGTAGTAGTATCCAGAAATAGGATGACCTGCGAGTTTCTGTTCTTGCAACTGCGACCGATTTCGAATGCTTGGCGTCACAAACCGGGAAACAGTCAGAATTGTTACAGTCGCTCGCTGCGCTCCTTCAATCCAAGAAGTCTCGTTTTGTAACGTAGTTCGCAGATACGGATGGTGACAAGTAGAAATTGGAAGTTTGAACCCAAACCCATAAACACGTGGCCTTGCACTGCAGGTAGAAAACGTCGGATCCAACGTGTGAAAGATCGAAACGATCAAAAAGAAAACAAATATTGAATCTCGGAAGGGGGTACCTGGTAACTGCAGATCATGGGATGATTAATGATGCCATTCGCCACGGAAGGATGATAGAATATTCGATAACATTACCCGAAGGATCTCAAACTTTGACAGAACAATTGGTAGATTCAGCATAGATTGAGCATATTGGCCCAAGCCCAGGTTCAGCTTCGTATATTGTACGAAGCATTCGCTATGAAGGATGCCCTGGGCATATGGCGATTAGGGATGTGGTGCAACGTCGAGTTGAGGACTTGAGAGGAATATTGGAATATGGGAACATTGGATGGCTTCATTGCAAGGCTAGGGTCAAAGCTTTCTTGCGCCTTTTCAAGATTGAAAGCGAATGAGGCGTGTGATCGTGTTGTTTCAGGTGGGTAGACTAGACTACCCGGAGTATTGGTTCAGGATTGAATAGATGGTGCGAGCAATGGTTGAAAATCGGAATAGGTGAGCGAGCGATGGTTGCGACGTTGGTTCGGGTCGCCTACTGTACCGGAGATGAAGGGGTATTTTAGCCGACTCCGGAAAACGGAAAAGCTTTCACAAGGGGACATACCAATTGCCAGACTTCATAATGTATTTGCACAAAAAAGCTTGGAAACTTATCTACCTAGGTGTATTTATGTAAATTTATTCTGAAATGGGTAGTTATATTTTAGCCCCATTGGGCCTGGATCTTGCAAGGGTTTTTCGAAAGCTTGTTGTTTTCCAAGATCTTACTTGGACCACTCTCCTCGCAACTTTGATATAACATCCTTCATCCATACCGTCGAATTATCATGCTTACTCCCGCCCCCAGAGATTCATCCCCCAGTACTGGTAGTTTATACCCCCCCATGGATTAGTGTTTATGGTTCCAAGACAATTTGTGCTGCAGTCACTTTTGACAATTGATGCTGCTCGGACTACTATATCTAGATTTTCAGCAATCCCATTCTCCAATACCACCATGTGGTGCGACTCAGCTCCCCGAGATCTTTATGTGTACTTGGTGAATTCAGCCCTTTTATGCTGGTGTGCTGTCATGTCGGATATTTTGGTGTTCTGGGACGTCTCAACGTCTCAACACACATCCTTGTTTTGTTTTTCATCCATCTTCCTTCCTGTCTCGTTTCCTTTGCATATTCTTCACCTCATGAGGTGTATCTCAGACTGAACGTGGCTTCCGATCCCGTCTTCAGTCCGTTGAGCTCGTGTCCGAGGTCGTGGTGGAAAGGGTGGTAGAAGTTATGGCTCTATGTCGCAAGTAACGTTGTTCTTGGCTGTCAGAATTTGTGTCCAGATTCAATAGTCTCCATGCGGTATTTACTCTAGAGAAAGAGTATACTTTGCGTGCTTGGAAACTTACTGCTTCATTTTATTTTACTTCTTAAGTCGGACCGTACACCTCCAGTTTACGGTATATATCGACATCTATCCATTTTATTCTTTATTTATTCTGAAAAATAAACAACATTCGTTATAGCAAACTTTGAGATCCAACCTTAATAATATTCATCGGTCTCTCTTGAACATTCAAAATGCTGTTGTTGTACCACCTCGTTACCCATATTCTCACTTTGGGCTTGTTCCTGGATGCAGCTCTTGGCCATCGGGTTCATCGCCGAGACTCCGCTGATACGAATAACGTGCCTATATCAGAAACAGTTGCGATCACCAATCCTCAGGCTATTATGACATCCACAGTGCCCGCCGCACCTCTCGCTACGATATCCATAGGAAAGGTAGCTGTTCTTGCCAATACCACTGCTCCCACGCCACCCAAAGAACAACTAGTTGCTGCCGATAAAGTTGAAACTGTTAAAAGTACAGTTCTTGTCATAGCACGAGATTCTATATCCGCATACTCTGCTTGGAGTGGGCTTAACGATCGAGGAATTCCATATCAAACCTTGATCGTTCCTTCGACTGGTACAGCACTACCAGTCTTGAACAGTTCAGAAACCCAAGGCAATTATGGCCTCATTGTTGTTATGTCAGAAGTTAGCTACTCCTATACTGCGGGATATCAAAGTGCATTGTCGGCCGACCAATGGCAAACACTCTACAACTATCAAGCCGCCTTTCGCGTCCGGATGGTGAGACTTGACTCTTATCCATCTGCTGCTTTTGGTACACAGGCTCTAGGATCTTGTTGCAATAATGGTGTCGAGCAGCTTATTCACATCTCAGATAACTCGGCATTCCTCAGCGCTGGACTCAAGACAGGTGCTACCATGAGCACCAAGGGAATTTATCACTATCCTACTCAAATCATAAACGCGACGATAGCAAAGGAGTTTTTGCAACTCGGATCTTCTTCCGATGGCCAGTTCACTACTGCAAGCACAGCTGGTGTGATAAACAACATTAACGGTAGAGAGCAAATGGTCTTTTACGTTCCATTCTCCACGGATTGGGCTGTCACCTCGGTATGGTTACAACACGCTTGGATTGACTGGGGTACAAGAGGACTATACACCGGATACAGAAGAGCACTGTTACTCACACAGATTGATGATATGTTCTTGGAGTCAGATATTTATTCACCCAGTGGAACGACTTACCGCATTGGCGCAGATGATTTGGCCCAACACATTACTTTTATGAGCACGATTAATTCTAAGTTGAATCCCGGGAGTAACTGGTGGATTGAAGTTGGACATAATGGCAACGGAAATATCGAAAAGTCCGACGGAAATGTAAGCACTCTTTCGGTCATGTGCCTCGTGCTTTATGACCCCAACCTTTATTTCTCTCTTTTACCTTCCAATCCCGCCCCACTTTTGATAAATCAAGACTGACTGACTTGTGCAATTTAGATCTGCCTTCCTGGAGCTATTGAATATGGAAACCAGATCGATACACCATTGGAATTTGTCAAACCTCCTGGAACGGGAACCGACATTTGGCCTACTACAGCGGGTCTTTATTCCAATTATAGCTCCACGTGCTTGTACAACGATCCTTTGCTCAAATGGTGGACTACTCCCTCTAATCTTAATGCCTTTTCACACGTATCCCACACCTTCACGCATGAGGATCAAAACAATGCGACATATGCCGATGTATATAGAGAGATAACATGGAACCAAGCCTGGCTCGCTTCGACCGGAATTGCTAATGCCGCAAAGTTTAGTCCCAAGGGACTGATCCCACCGGCCATCACGGGACTTCATAATGGAGATGCACTCAAGGCTTGGAGTGACAGTGGTATCAAAAATGCAGTTGGAGACAATACTCGACCAGCTCTTTTAAACAAGGTAAGTAACTGCGTGAAAATATTGGGTGTCAAGACCTTCTCGCTAACATCGACGCAGGACAATGAGCATTGGCCTCTCTTCACAACTAGTGCAGACAACAATTTTGTTGGCATTCAAATAACGCCTAGATATGCAACTAATATATACTATAATGTAAGTCCGGCTCCTTCAAGTCGAGAATGATTCGATCTGACATCATTAGTGCGATCTGCCTGCTTGTACCGTCTTGGAGTGGATTAACACCAGCGCCGGATCCGGTGATATTAACACTCTCCTTGAAATCGAAAAACAGACAAATACCAGGCATTTGTTTGGTCTCCACCATGATGCATATATGTTAGTATCTCATTCCGCCATTATATCATTCAAGTTTGCTAATTCGAGAAAGGTTCCATCAAGCCAATTGTAAGACTTGGCCTCAATTCTTTTCATCTATCTCCTTTTCAAATTGGCCCCCACATTCGACACCTACTAACTATCGATGTTTTAGTGCGGTACACAGGAGCGGCAACGTACACCATAAATGGAGTGACAGAAAAGCTTTCGCTGTTCATGGCATGGATGAGGACGGTAACCGAAGAATTCGTTCGATTGTGAGTTTTATTCCAGCTGTATTCCCATCAGCACTGACAGGGTGTAGGGTTGATTGGCCTATCCTTACCTATAAACATGATGATGTAAGTCACAAACCTCTTCTTATTGTGTACTTTCTGACCGAAAATCAGCTTGCTACCTTGTTCGTCAATCGCATGACACGGGACGCTTGTGGGGCTAGCTTGTCATATCAACTCGACACCACTACTTCAACAATTACTGGCTTTACTCTCTCCGCGAATGGTAACACCTGTCAAACACCAATTCCAGTCACGCTCCCTGGTGCAGTTACCGACACTAAAGGAGCCACTACCGAGAAGATTGGCAACGACCCTACAACATTGTGGGTCACCTTGTCTGGTTCTTCCGTCAGCTTTACTCTAAGCACACCAATTTCAGTTGTGAGTAGCTGAGCACGCCAATCTCAGTAGCACAAACGCAACAAATTCTTTGACCTTGTCTGGTCCGAGAAGGGGAGCTGTGAAGGAGCACTTACTACCAGCAACTTTTGCCTTGTGTCAATACCTACCTAATATTCTCTTCTTTTCAATGGGACGCGTGTTGCGCTATCCCAAATTTTGGATCAAAAGTTTTGTTCCTTCCTACATACTTAAATTAGCATTCACCATTCAGATAAAGGGGCCTTCTTATCTCCAGGTTAAATTCAATGTCAAGTTTCAAATTATATCTATCTCGTATATCAATCACAGTTCTTTCTTGGCATCTAAACTGTTCTTATTTCACCAATGACTATGACTGGCCTACGTGAGATACTTGGACAATATTTCAACACCATAACATATAATTGAATTCTCTCCTTCTTCAGTGAATCCAGTACTTACAATACGTCCATTAAATTTACGAAATTTATTCAACCATATAAATATCAAATACTACCTCCCAAAACAGGTTCATTCGCTACCGGCAAAGTAAGTCTCAAGGTCCGGAAGACTCGGGTTACACAACATATATAAAAATCCGAAAACCTGAATCATGCATGCATGCCATAATCTAATCATACCATCCCACCATCCCACCGTATCCGTATTGTTTCCCCGTTTCCCCGCAAAGTTCTGTTGGCTTAATAATGCGCCTACGTCCATAAGTGCCTTGTCTCACTCATATATCATTACTATCAATCATATGGAGCTTTCTAACGACGAGCCGCTCGATGCCATGTTTTCTTTTTCACATTTCGAAATTTGCACCACGTAATGTTGCATATGGGAATGATCACCCGTGGACCTCTTTGTATACATGTTTACGACAGATGTTTACACACGAGGGACTACACCGCCTTGCATTTCGATGTATATTTTAACGTTTATTTTTATTTTATACGAGCATGTATGCGAATGTAGGTGCTTATGCCGTCATCTCGGTGTCTTTGCTTGGCGTTTCAGAGGCGTGTCCTGCCAGCCCTTCAGCCTTTCCAATGGAAAGTAGGCTTCGCGTGCAGATCCCGCGATGCAATGCAATGCACACTCTGATCTTACACCAATATCATCCCATCTCCTTGAAAATTTTGCACCCATACCCGCCCAGTACAGCCCCTCGGGTGTAGTATTCATTAGGTACCTATAATACTACTCGGCATAGATGTATCCGGGAGGTACTTAAGTATCCAATCATCGTATAGGTAAGCAGTAGGCGTCCAACACTTTAGGTATCCATTTTAGCGACGAAGCGATACTCCTACCTAATACGATACTCCTTTATACGCCTTACCATTAAAGATAGGGAATGCTGTTCTCTAGTTTCTAGTTAGGGTATGATGGTATCACGAAAACGGAAGAATCGATCCGTTTCTGGAAGGCAAAAGCTAAGCCACTTCCGACTTTGGATGGCCATGGATCGTGTGACAACTGATATATGCGCCAAGCACCATATAGATGATAATGTATGCTATAAGTTATCGGTTAAGAAACGCGAGGTACATGGCATATCATTACACCAACCATTAATTCTTTGGTTTCTGACGCTGGAGCTCGAAGATTCGTCAACTGACAGTTCAAGCAGAGAAACATTACACCACCGTAGTTTATGGCGAATGAGATCAGATGTTTTCAGCTTGAAAATTGGTAAATTGCGAATGTAATGCAAAGGCATTGTAAGCCTTGCTAAGAGCTCATTTTGAACAGGAGGGGTTTATTATTCAATGGCTCCCCAGCAGGCCAAATGAGGCTGTGTATATTGATTGAAATATGGGATGTTTCTAAGGTCATTAATTAGGGGTATTCGCTTTGTGTTCTTTACTATATAGGATCGCCTAGTAAATCTTAAGACATATAGTAATGCAATGAACACGTCGCTCTAGCAGAACTGCATAAAACCTTTTCCCACTGCCAAGACAATCATCAATCATTCTTATATAATCTCTTCACTTCTGGGGTCCAGCCTGACCTTTATTTCCGAGCTCCCAGCACATCAGGGGTACCAAATACCTTTTGCGATCTACCATCGAATCGGATTACTGCCATAAACAGCATGTCTTCAGGAGGAATATTCAAGTCGCCCCTCACGAGCGAGACCGCCATCACGCATCCGAAGGAACAGAAGCCTGAAAATCCACACAAAATTTTCACGAGGAAATGCAACATAATTCTTGGTCTAATCTTTCTCTTCGTCCTCGCGATTGCCTTGGCACTAGGTCTCACATTCAGTCTACGACATCGCAATTCCTCTTCCCCAAATCCTATCCCACCACCATCATTCCCGACCCCTCCTACGAACGCCTCATTTTGGACCCCAAATCTTAATGCTTCCAATACATGGAACATCGAATTACTAGCGCCGCTGGATCCCGCTGACATCTATCCGAACACGACAATTTATGACATCGATCTCTTCCTCGCCGCCAATAACACCCCATCCATAATCCGTACCTTACATTCGCAATCCCACAAAGTAATATGTTATTTCTCAGCCGGCACCATCGAATCGTACCGTCCCGACACGGATCTCTTCCTCCCATCCGATTACGGCAAACAGCTCCCCGACTGGCCCAACGAACATTGGGCGAATATTTCCTCACCAAATGTGCGGTCGATTATGCTGTCACGCTTGGATATGGCGGTCAATCAGTCATGCGACGCGGTGGATCCCGACAACATTGATGGCTACTCCAATGAGAACGGTCTTGGGCTAACGCAGGATGACTCTATCGATTATGTGCAGTGGTTGGCGGCCGAGGCTCATGGACGAGGTCTAGGGATGGGCCTGAAGAATGCTGGCGAGATCATTGACCGTGTTTTGGACAGCGTTCAGTTTGCTGTCAACGAGCAATGTGTGCAGTATAAGGAGTGTGACACATGGCAGGCATTCCTTGACAATGGTAAACCCGTATTCAATATCGAATACCCAAAAGATGCGCCAGCCGTTAGTCAGGTAGAAAAGAACGATGTATGCGACGGCTCAGACATACATACAGAAGGCTTTTTCACCATTATCAAAAGGATGGAGTTGGATGATTGGGTAGAGGCTTGCTGAAAGAGACTTGGCATATTAAATATCCGGAATGGTGTTGCTATATTTTTAGGCTAAATAGAATACGATGTGGCTGAGCGGTATCGTGTACCAATGAGGCATCCCATGCGATTGTTTGCAGTTCTGTTGTGTATTGAATTTTTATATTAATAATACCTATTTCTAGCCGTTTTCTCAACGGCTGATATCGAAAAAGCAATTTTAAAGATTTTCCTTAAAAAGACTATAATGTGACTAAGAAATGTAGTAGTAAGAAATACCTAGGTCGGTACCCTGAAATGTCACGATTCATTGTCAGGATTCAGCTTCGGCTCCGAACCGTGAAGTCATTTTGACATTTCGACCCCCCCCTTCGGAGAAATTATGAAGGAATGTGCGGGGGATCCTTGGGCAAATCTCCAATTTATGACACAGAGAAACTCAGTCTCCATGCATATCATGACTAGGATTTCTACAGCCAGCAGGGTACCTATCTATATGTTCATATTCTTCTAAGGCTGCATAGTAAGTTGCAATATCAAAGGTTCGTGGCATATGTTCCCCCCTACACCTCAGTAGGCTTCCTTGACTTACGAAACTTTTACTTTTACCATGGTCGAGCGAGCGTAGAGCTTCCAATTTGGACATAAATTCCCTGGCTCGATGCATATATTTAGGTGTGGCGTAGCGTCAGTACATACGTTTCATAAACATGCATCAAATGATGGTCCAAAAGCGCAAAAGTGGGGAAGCTTGCACTTGCCGGCTCTGAACCTTCTGCTGTTTTTAAGTACCTATTGTAGTAATCAACCTTCCTACTGTAGCATGTAGGTAAATATTGGTAACACAAGATGCACCGCGAGGCGGATAAATTCTCCTACTGTACCTAACTAGTATGTAAGCGATGCAACTCTAATCTGACTAACCTACCTACCTGGAGAAGACAACGCGTACCTTGGACCCTGTCAAGCTGCGATCAAGGAAACTAATGGAGACTTTCCGATTGCGGGGTATTAAGACAGGGTGTTATGATTGACAGGATTACTGCAGGTCGAATGCAACTACTCAGCTGTTGGGTTCCTGGTCTAGCCATCCGATATTTTAGATGGCGAAATAAAACTGTAATCTTGGCTTCTTGATTTTATGCCACAGATGGATAGTTGAAATAGTTCAATTGGGGTAGAAGGGCCGAACTTCCAAAGCGCAATTTTTCAAGCTCATCATGCCATACATATTTCGTGATGTCCACTGAATATTCAGTGCTTACCTATTCAACAATGATGACTGCAGCCGTAGGAAGGCGCAGGGGCTACCGTCTTACTGTATGCTCGGCGGCAAAATATTCTCCGGAATTAGCCTCCAAACCAACTACATAAAACAAAGGATCGTGGTTGAACCAAATGTATTTCAATTATCTGGCGAAAAATAACAAACCTGTATTGCCGGTCCCAATAATACTCGATACTTCCGCAAAATCCGACCTTAAAACATGTCAATCGAGCCCAAAATGTAAACACCAACATCACACCCACGTTTGCGGTAACAAATGTCGGGATTAGACGAGGTTCCTGTTCCAGATCCTCCTCAAAGGCTAATAGCTTGGATAAATTGTTCCCAATGATCCCCCAAGCTGGTATAGAGATCTGTAGCCTGACTAGTGATGAATAATGTTCCAAAAGATGGCTTCAGCTTTCGAATCTCAAATGCGACGTCGGAATCTGTAGCCATCAAAGATTCGGGTACAGAGTGCATCAAGCACGCCAACCGTTCTCGATCCACATTGAGATCTGTAAGGGCTTTATCGCAACCACTTTCATGATATGTCTGGTAGCTTGCTTCGAATACTACAGTAATGTCTGGTAAACAAGAGCCAGACATCAATCTCCAGTGTGGAATTGTTCCTGGATTGTGAATGACCTGCTCGGTAACAGACAGTCAGTATGAGTAAAAGATCTTAGAATATGCACGTACAAGAGGCTCTGCCCCTAGGCCAGAACAGTCTTTTACCGCGGTGTTGAGATTTCCTAAGAATGCAGCATTTGATGCTGTCCATTGATTGGGAGTTTCGTCGAAGAATATGCCACGAACACGAAGCCCATCATCCTCGAGCCTCCAGCCCGCGTAGATCATCACATCTTCTAGAACGCTGGAATATTGCCTGGTTGCATATGCAGTGGATACGTAGCCGACAACAGCAACGTTCGGGTACGAGTTCAACTTTCGGATATCTCTTTTGTAGTTAGGGTCAAGTAATTGTCCAGGGCCATTGTGAGGATTGACCACGACGATGAATTCGATACGCGGATATGTAGAGATGCTGTTGTTCAGTCAGCCACATGATTAATATTCACAGAGATACCGTCACTCTCCGACTTGCCTTTGAAGTAACCGTTCCCATGCACCAGGGGATGGATAAATGTAAAGGGGGACGAGAACCATCAATTTGGTAGGTACCACGGATGTACCTTTCTTGAAGAACATTCTCGATCTGGTACCAGCAATCTTGAGATATTTTGAGGCCTAGGCTGATGCAACCTAGTTTCCCTTTCAAGATATGCTGAAGATGTCGCGAAGGGTCCCTAAAGAAGGAAGGCAGTCTCAAGCCGCGATATCGAAATTTTTGTAACGGCTGACGCGGACGAGAGGAATTGCTTGAAATTGCACTTCAGGAGTAATGGGATCAGTGTGGCTCGATATGGCACGCAAGGTAATAACAAAAGGTCTTGGAAGCAGTGCGCGGCTGCCATACGGGCAAAAGATGCGTTATAACTATAATTATATACGAGTATTAGCTCAGAGGCTCCTCCCAGTGCAAAAAAGTATAATATAAAGAAGTCTAAGCCTCGGGACCAACAAATTCAATATCTCACCTTATCTTTACAGGGATTCTACCGATAATATGCCTGGGTTTACAGATTCTTCCAGAAATTCAGGAGCTTCGACTCCTGAACGACTCTCTTCTGGTAATGAAAGTAGTGCTCTCGGCACTCCTTTGACGGAAAGATCCTTATTATTCGATGATAATGATCTCGAATTTGCAGTTAGAAATGCAATTAACAATCAATGGATATTGGTGGTCGGTGGTTTGGGATTCATCGGTAGTCACACAGTCTGGGAACTAGCCAAAGCTGGGTACAATGTAATACTACGCTCTCAATCCCCTTGGAAATAGCTAACCAGTTTATAGGTGGTCGTAGTCGACAACCTCAGCAACTCGTTTTTCACTGTCTTTGAAAAGCTCCAGTTGATGGTCAATGAACATTACACTGCCCAGGGCAAAAATGGACACCGCCCATCACTCAAGTTTCACGACGCGGACTTTAGAAACATTAACAAAATGACAACGATCCTCAAAGAATATGACTACCCTGGCGTAATGAGCTTCGATTCGAGTTCGGATACCCTTTGCAACGGTCAACGATCATGCATCTCAGGCGTGATACATTTCGCCGCGTACAAAGCTGTCGAAGAGAGTATCCAGCAACCCCTGAAATATTATTCAAACAATGTTGGCGGCCTAGTCGATTTCTGTTCCCTTCTACAACAATTTGGGATCAAAAAGATGGTATTCAGCTCTTCTGCGACAGTTTACGGAACTGTTGCCGATACTGGGGTACCTCTGCGCGAAGAATATGTTGTGGGGTCAGGATGTTCGGGTCTCACAAACCCCTACGGACGCACAAAATGGATGTGCGAAGCAATCCTGAGCGACCTTGCCAACTCTGATCCCGATTGGGAGATAACTGCACTACGCTACTTCAATCCGATTGGATGCGATAATTCAGGCCTGCTGGGCGAAGACCCTCGAGTTGCTGCCACAAATTTGATGCCCGTTGTTTTGCGGGTGCTCACTGGAGCATTGCCTGCGCTAAACGTATATGGCGATGATTATGACACTCACGATGGCACGGCTATTAGAGATTATATCCACGTTACTGATCTCGCGCGTGGTCATTTGGCAGCTCTCAGTAATCGACCAAACGGTGGTTTCAAGGTCTATAACCTTGGTACTGGTCAGGGATACTCGGTGCTCGATGTGGTAAGTGCGATGGAGCAGGCAACCCAGAGCAAGATCCCCGTGAAGATTGTTGGCAGAAGAGGAGGAGATGTTGGAAAGTGTGTAGCACTAGCGGAGAAAGCAGAAGAGGAGTTGATGTGGAGGACAGAGAAAAGTCTGGCGGATTGCTGTAAAGATTTGTGGAGATTCCTAGAGGGAACCGCGATCACCAAAGCACAAGTATATTGACGAACTTGACTTTAAGTGAGAGGAGATTTTTGTGAAGCAATTTCTTGGAGTTATCTTTAATTGCGAAAAGTTTAGTTAACACTCTCTTAAAATAAACATATCGAGGGCGGGTAATGAACCTGATTTCAATGGACCCGGGATCGATGCGTGATCTAAGATAAAACTGCTTACCTAAGTTCTGTCACATGACTAAGAAACCGTTTCAAAAATGCGACGGTGTATTCAAAAATCAATAGAAAGTCAAAAGATGAAGTTTTAAGATAACGAACGGGTTTTGAGGGATTTGGATTATTTCAAAAATGTAAAAGTGTGCATCTAAAATCTAGGAATTCTTTATGCTTGTTCCACGTCAAATGGGAAATTGATTCTCAATTTACTCTGTAGATAGTGATTCCTCTCGTGCTCAATTTTTTGGGGATGACGCGAGAAAGCCACCTGCAACTTGAACCTCATATTTTTCCATTATGAAGATCAGATTCAAGTAACGTTGCGAAGGCATACGCGAGGATGGTTACATGGAGAAGAACGAGGCAGAATAGCATCAGGTAACGTATACCGAATAGTTTTGACAGAAGTGCCAGAAATGGCCTGTGAGCAAACTATCTACATACCTACTTGGCGGGTATCATTAATTTTTACGCCATATGCACAATGCACCATCCTGTCCTGTATCCCTGGCCTTTACTCTCGCATGCTCCGCCAACAGAGGTAAACCCAAAAACACCCAAATGACAATATATAATATACAAACTCACCAAACACACATAATTTACAATGCCTATTTAAGGCCGTACCATCTGATTATCGCTCATCCAACAACCAGTGTTTGGTGCTCTCGAGAATAGTTCTCTCTTTTCTCCACAATTCTGTGCTCTCGATTTCCTTGTCGACTTCCTATCTGTCCATTCGCGCCAACAGCGGAGTACAAGTTGAGAAACCATAGGAAGCTCTATATCAGCTTTTGATACAGCCGGCATCCACATACCCTCAACAGAGACCCGTGCTATATGTGATGGGAGAGCTTGGACATCCAGGTTTTTGGACTAATAAGAACCGAGCATGGGACAGAGTCAGTGAAAGTCTCGGTAGGGTTTGGAGTCAATAAGGGCGTTGAGCTCGAGGCAGAACACATGGAAAGAGTGTGGAGCCAGTCAATCTCGGTATAAATAGTTCTAATGACTTCAGCCTTGAAAGATTTGTTCGGAAGTGAGTTTCTGATTCTGAAAAAGAAATCGTTGCGCTTGACGAAGTTCTTCAGGCGTGAAGTCTCGGCCGATGAGGGAATTCTCATTTTCCAGTAGTGTCTTTCATTATAGCCTTTAGATGTGTGCTTCAAAACCTTGGGACTCACAAAAGAGGCTCAACTGGGGGTTCATTTGTAATTGTTTTCTAGGTCATGTCTTTTTATGTAAATCCCTCGAAACTTAGTAATTCGGCAATTTCCTCTTCAGTGAGACTTTCCACATCGGAAATTAACTCCTCAAATGTTGGTTCAACGGTTGTGTCTTTCTCTGTAAATGCTTCGGAACTTAGCAATTCGGCGATTTCCTCTTCGGTGAGAGTTTCCACATCGGAAATTAGCTCCTCGAATGTAGGTTCTCCAGCGATCGGTTCCCCGTCAAAAGTCTCGACAATCTCAGTCTTGATCTCATCATGTACATCTGCGAATAGATCTGGTGTGGAAATAGTTGGCAGCGAAGATGCTGCCCATATCATAGACTTTTTTGGGGTCACGATGATGGGTGCGACAGATGCACGCAACCAGTCAATTCCTGCCCCTGCGTTATCCTTAAGTGTGAAGAGTTTGGAGGACTCTAGTCTTGAAAGGGCACCTCCTCGAGCATCGAAGACTCTTTTGATAGGTTCGTGCATTATATCTGAGAACAAGTCCGGAGTAGATAATCCATTGTCTGTCCACAGACCACTAAATCTAACTGACGTCATGCTGGTTGATTTCGGGGTCCATAGGCTTGACTCGGACATTAGACGAGAACTTGCCACGACTGTATGTCCGATACAAGTAGGGTGGATATCGGCTACAGTCGAGACCAGAGTAGTTGTGAAAAATACTGGATGAAGAACAGCAGAGTTAAATTTAGGATTCTGAACATATCCCAAAGCGGCTGGATGGATATCATTGGTACTCGAAATCATGGAATTGGTGAAGAATACCGGATGAAGAGATGCAACATTGAGGCGTGGATAATCGCGAGCAGTCGTCACCACGGTACGTTGCTGTGGCTCAATAGCATTGGGTGTTTCTACTTCCTTCTTGGGAGTTCCTGCAGCGATAGCCTCCTTGAGAACATCCTTCCACATAAACGCGAATGCTGTTGGACGCTGCATTCGTGCAGTCTTCATGGAGGTAACCTTGCCCAGCGCTTGGTCCCAATCATCAAAACTAGCTGAAAGACGTAGGAGTTTTGTATGTCCAATAGCAGCAGGATGAATGGTGTTCACGTCTGACACAAGGGTTTTGGTAAAGAAAACGGGGTGGAGCATTGAGGGGTTGTATACCTCAGAGTATGTTGAGCCAAAAGATGCAGTTCTCGTTGCAACGGTGTCTGTAAGATTTGATTCCGGCAATTCCATAGAAACCTGTGGTGGCTCGACATGCGGTGTCCCGGAAGTCACAGCCTCGGCCAGAGCAAGATCCCAATCAGCAGCTGTTGCCTTGGACCTTGGCAATCCAGCAATTATAGCTTCATTCAAAGCGTCCTTCCAATTGGCGCGGAAAGCAATGGTAGGTCTATGTTGATGTCTCATGGCTCTATAAGTGGGCTTGGCTGATTTTATGGGCACCACAGATCTGCAAAATCTCGGTAATTGATGATTTTCTGATCCAGCCGGAATTTCTGTCTCGAACAGGCCTCGTGAAGACATAACCTTTGATTGCTTGAATGGCATCGAGGGCGAAGCGTTTGGGGTAGGTTTAAGAGAAACCTGGCGAACAGGAAGCTTTAACTGATACCTGCTTGGGTCAGCAGGAGGTGGTGGCTGTGGGATGAGCTCTCCCTGCTTTGCTGAAAGCAGCCTTTGCATTGAAACAGGGCCCGAATAGAAGAGTGAGGATGCTTTGGTACTCGTGGAGGCCATGGACGATGCATCTGATATATCGGGCGATGACCTTCCAGAACTTGTGTCTGATGCGATCGACGGACTACTTGGTCGAATTGAAGACTCTGAAATCCAATCATGATCACGCTTCATGTTCAATAGACATGGTTGGTGCCAAAGTTTGTTGGATACCAATTTTGTAAGTGTTCCAGGCATACTCCGCTTTTTAGAGTTCAAACTCAAAGCCGGCGGTTCCAAATCAGTGGTGCGATAATCGACACGAGACGATGCTGGCTGAAATAGACCTTGAACGACTACATTAGCAACGATTGAAGTTGGGGTCCACATAAAGGAGCGCCTCGTGGAAACACCTAGTGCTGTTGCCAAATTCCCGGATGTATCATCCGAAAATCCGAATAGGTCCTGGGAGCTGTCTTCATCTAATGTTTCGAGTGGCTCTGCCATGTCAGGAACACCTTCCTCATCAAGGTTGAGATCATCATCCTGAGAGAATATGACGATTGAGTTTCTGGTATCGTTCTTGTATTCTTCGTAATGCTCATTATTGAACTCCTCATAGTCTTCATTCTCCGAGATAAAGTCAGTCTGGGAACTAGCCTCATAGTTGTCATAATCATGAATAGTCTTTTGAGAAGAGCGCGTCGGCGGTAGGAGGCTGTTCTTCGAAGGGACGTTGGTAGTATTAAGCATGCTTGCAATTTCCCACAAGATGGTCTCGTCAAACTCATCGTCGCTATCCGTATCCATCCCATCATCAAGTTCATCTTCATCAAGGTCGTCTTCATCGTCAAATTCGGATTCATCATCATCATCATCATCAAAGAAAGATGAACCCGAATATTCTGATAGCTCGGGCTCCAATTGGCGTGACCTAGAATCGAATGTCGCATTCAAGACTGATCCCGACTGGAACACTGAGTTGTAAGTTGGTTGGGAGACAGCTGCATCAGATCGCTCCCCCCATGGAAACTGAAATATTCCCAATGTATCGCGTTTGTTAGGAAGAGGTTCGGGGTTCTCGACTATTTATTGTTAGCTACACATTTCTATATTTAGTATTAGAACAGGAATAGTCGCATACCAATGTCCGCCAAAACCGTGATACGCTTAGATCTTCTTGGAGGTCTTTGAGTCACTGGGCGAGCTTTGACGGTAGATGCTCGGATTGATGTTGATCGCCACAATGCTTGCACCAAAACATTGCTGGGATTCATATTCGGAGATGGATTTGACCACAAGTCAGCACTGCTGATTAACATTTCATTCTCGCTTCTTCGCCGAGCGGGCCGGAGATTCTTTGCTGGAGGCTCGGGAGTTTGACTGAACTCCAGGGAGGGTTTGTCTTTGGTAGAGCTCCAAAGTTCTGAAACAGCTCCTTTGGGCGATTGCATCATTGGCTGCCACAGCAAATCTAGGCGATCTGACAAACACATTGACTCTTCATCCATAATTTCTCCCTCGCTCTCATATTCGCTCTGGGGTTCGCTCTCCGGCTCGCTCCCAGATGCAGGAGGGCTTCCCATTGGTGCGTCTGGGTCTTTGAATGCGGACAAGAAATTTATACTGCTATTGCGGGAGTGGGATGATGCTGGCGCATTCTCCATGTAAGATATCTGAGCATTAGCTAAGCGCTGTTGCCAGTCACCTAGACTAGAACTTTCTTGAATTTGTGGAGACATTATTTCATCTCCCACTGATATTCCACTCATACTATCTCTAATGCTGTTACATGAGCGTAGAGGTGAACTACGGCGTAGTCCTAACGATAATCTTTGAGATGGTGCTGTCTCCATGACAGATCTTGTTAGTTCAGGAGAGGCCTGGAATTGTGGAGTCGATAGACTGCTGATTGAGGATATAGAGTCTCGATTGGAGTTTTTGCGCATCTGCCAATCGTTCTCCTGCTCGCGCATTTCCATCTCGAGATTTTCAAGTAATAGTAACCTCTCCAAGAAATCATCTTTGTCAGAACCTCCATCTTCTTCCCTATCTGACATACGACGAAGAATTGACTCTAGTGGTGACCGCCCTGGTTCTTCAATTCGATCCAATTGATCTTGGATCTCTTGAAGAGCTTTTCTCGGAGAGTCTAATTTCGGGGAAGGTGAAGCGTTGCGCATGAGGATTGAAGATGTTCTTCTACGTAAAGGCGTTAGAATTAAGGCCGTTGGTGGTGAAATTTTCCGACACCCTTGTTTCGGCCGTCTATCAGAAAAAGTAGGGATCTTGTCGCCGATACGTCGATGCCATGTTGGAGGAGAGTGTGTTGGGTCAACGGGTAAGCCATTAATATCAAAAATGAAGGGTTCCTGATCGGAAACTACGGATTCTGCTAAGGATCTTCGATATTCAGCCGAGTCCATCATAATAACCATGATCTCATCTCCTTCGTCTTCATCATTCTCTATTGGAATTTCTGATACTGGATTAATCTGGCCCATATAATCTTCCTCTAAAGGAGTCGACACACGAACATTCGAGTTGTAAGAACCACTTGAAAGCCTTTCGCTTCCCAGCTTGAAAGTATTCGTATTGGTAGAATTATGACCAGGCACCAGCGTCTCCAATACACTTGAACAATACGTTTCACGATCCGATTCAACTCCCGTCGGGCTTTGTTTGGGCGGATATTCTTGAGGGCTAAGTAGCGGAATAGTTGTTGTCTGTTTTGAATTGGGATTACCCTGTAGGTCTGGCTCGATCGACGCAGCTAATTTGCTAGCAATAATGGTCGGAAGATCTGGAGCGGAAGATCGACGTCTGTTAAGTAAACCTACTTCAGGCGGAGCTGGAAATAAAATTTGTAACTTCTCATTGACAGTCATACTTTTGGTATCATTAGGTAAAAGTTTCTCCAGTTTGGAGGCTGTATAAATTGAAGGTAGCTTTGGAAGTGGAGGGATTTGAGATGGACTATCTGGAGGAGTCAAGGATTTTCTGGTCGAGATTGAAGAGCCTGATTTGCTCCGTCTATGGCCTGGCAATGCTTCATTTCCAAACATTCCACCATTATTGCGTCTCGGAATAGGCCTCGGTCGGTGGATTACCGATTCCCGCGTTTGAAATCCTGAAGTATAAGGGATCAAAGGCGACAGTTCCTGCAAAGATTTTTGTCTGGAATGTCCAGGAGTCTTACTGATAATAGATTGTACTATTTCAGGGTTGTCGTAAATAATATCATTCATTAGCATGACTGTTTGTGATTGGGGTGCTGCGTTCTGTTGAGGACCTGTTTGTGCAAAAGTATTGTTCTTATTCTCCATGTATTTTGGTGCCATTGTTGGTTGCAGAGGAACCGCTCTTGAAGAATTGAACTGAGACTTTTTGCTGGCCATTGATCTTCTTTCGCGGTCGTTCATAGCAGCAGTCTTAAGATCGATTGTTGCTATTCGGGCAAAAGCTGTGTCAGGGTCCGCTTCATCATTGACTATAGGTTTCGAGATGGCAAGATCTCTAACAGATACCTTTGGACGTTTGGTAGAGATTGGACCTCGCTCAGCCGATGGTGCGGGTGCTGCGGTTGCTGCTTGAACCGAAGCCAATGGTGACGCAGCAAAAACAGCGGGGAAAATACCACCTGGAGATTGATATCCTGAAGCATTTGAATTTCCAGCAGCGGAAAGCTTTTTGGAAGGATTGACTACAAACAATTGATTTGTATTTCCAGGACGACCAACTACTGGGGATCCTTCGACTCCTATACCGTTCTGGAACATTCCTCGTGACAATACCATTGGGCTGGTGGAAAATGGAGATCGTGCACTCGCCGTCACAGAATCTTCCGGTTTGGGGGATAACAAGGCTACTGGAAAAAAGGCAACAATGCCTGCAAAGTCTATTAGAATATGTTGAGAATCAGAAATGGTAGCACCTACCAACTAGCACAAGGAGCCCATCTGCAGGTACCATGGTGCGAGCGATTAAGATAATACTAGGTATTCCAAGAATCATTGGTACGCTTGTCTAAAACTCATGTCAGTAATTGAATCGAACACGCCTCCTGATCACATACTATAGTCCAAACCATAAAACCTGCAACAACAAACAAGAGAGCCCGGCTCTGCGCTTTTCGGTCTTCACGGCGATCCCCAAACATTCCCAAGGAGCTGGCCTGGACGAGCAAAGCTCCAACAATGATGAAGTCCATGACCAAAACTACAATCGCCACTGGTAATATCGAAGTATTGGCGACACATGTAGGTGCGAACTGGGGACGAGTAAATCCCACTAAAACAACTCCCATAATCAATCGGATGGCCAACAGTCCCTGCATGATAGCTCTAATAGCGGCAATCTTCGTTCCATGCCCAATCGACCACAACAAGAACTGTTCGAATGCCACCCTTGCCAACTGATCAAATCCCGTTGTGAATACCAACCCAACCTGACAAATCCCAGTACCAGTCGCCGGAATTAATAGCTCCAAGAAATTGATTTGCGCCCACAGTACAGAAAAAAACAAGAACAGTACGAGGGCCAGCCTCTGGCCGTCCTTGAATATATTTGAACCATGACCCCTAGAATATATAAGCAATGCGCCGGTTGCTGCCTCCAGAAGGATACCACTATATTAACTTTTAGTGGGAGCGATTAAAGATATTTGGACTGATGAACTAACAATGAGAAGGCAGCCAACAAGGTCTGCACGGCATCCGGTGTAGCCATCGCGGCCCAGCGTCAATAACAAGAATTATTATAATGTAAAGTCCCAATCTAGGGTGGTGATTTTAAGAATGGAAAATCATGGATGAAAATTATATTTGCATCGATCAACACGTCGTCAACAACAATAATTGATAATGTCAGAGAAAGAGAAAGGACCAAAATGCAAGATGGGTGCATAGCAGAGCTACCATGGACTCCAGTAGTATTGTGCGATTGAAGAAAATACCGACTGGGTGGATTCCAAAACGACGATCCAGGGCACGGCATCTACTCAATTTGGAATGACTGCCCCAAAATGGGATGGTATCGAAGTAAACTGTAACACAAGTTCTAACAATGACAGATGCCAGCATTGCGTAAAATAAAATATTTTACCATACCAGAGGTTAAAGCTAAAAAGAACGATATGTATTGGACAATAGACAGTCATATGGGGTTGAACTTGTTCTGTGCGTAGATCTTCCCTAGATGCACGGTTTCAAATGAAACTCACCGAGTCTCACAACCACATGGCCATGTCCTTCCTTTGAATGTCGCATGGCTTTATATTCGTCAAATACACCAGACAGGACTCAAAGATTGTATGTAATTCGATACTTATCTAGCTGCATGGAAGAATCGATGGAATCGAAGGAAGAATAAAATAAATATAAATAATAAGGTTGTGGTGAGGCGTTGGGGGTGTGTGGCTATGCTCTAATCATTTCGTAAATTACTCAATATCGAAAACAGCATTAAAAGCTTCAGGAATAGATCAATTCCAACGATGACAGTGGTGGATTAGAGACGTCGATTGTGTGAACAGCTTCACTGGCACTTGGCTTTCATGATTCTTCGGTGGGTGGTGCAATGTACTCGACATTATGATAAAAGAAAACTTCAACCTCATATATTATTCTCGAGTAATGAATCCGAGAGAATGATTCCCAACTTCCCAAGGTCAGTGAGCCTTGCATAGACTGGTCATGACTCCTTTCAGACATGGACCTGGCGAAGCTGGGGTTCGTTGGCTCTGATCGTAAGTAAGATTGTATCGAGTATGGAGCTATGCCAATGCTCTCTTTTTTCCAGTTGAAACGACTTCGAATTCCCAAGCACAATCCCTCGGCCTTCATGGGCTGCGATTTCTCGAGCGCAAAAAATCTGTCTACAATTTGGAGTCAATAATTATGAGTAACTCCTGACCTGAATATAGTATCTTCACAATAATACAGGTGGAACATCTTTGGAGATACTGGAGAGAGAACTAGCGTCTTGGCATATTTCTAACTATTATTGAGTCACGTGTATCTAGATATCCAGAGGAGGTGACAATGAACAGTGGACCAATGACTTAAAGCTTCAGAACCTGTTTCCTTCAATTTAAAGATGTTTTATATGCCGTGTCGTTAAAAGTGGCATGCGGATTTCCTCCTCCTCCTTGTCCCTATTAGCCATTTAGTATTAGTATCACATGATCATCTGATACTGGCCGGAGATGAAGCAGACGAATGTGTGCAACACAACTGATACCCCAACGGACTTGACACTGTTGTAACATGATTATCATCAACTGTTTTAAGCGTACACAATGGGAATACACACATCTCACCCTCAGCTTGCCGAAAATGTCTACAGAAATAAAAATCACATGCTCATGCATACATTTCGTGGATACTCAATAAATCGCTCCAAAAATAACTCCCCACGAAAGCGCATTGCATTTCCGACCATCTCCGGCAGCTCCCGGGATAATCAAACGACGTCCCCAATTGACCAATAAATGCACCGTAAAAATTCCTTATCAGTTCTCCAAAGCCCGACTCACAACCACAATCAATCGCTGGTAGGTCTGGTTCCATACATATATATCGGTATGTTTGTTTGTACTATCGATATCAGAGAAAATGTCCACCGAGGAAATACATTGATGTGTTTCTGGAGATTGGCTTGTTTTTGGTCGTCTATCATTGGTGGATGGGGGTTGAAGGGTTTCCGAGGAGACTTATGATGTCTATCGTGTGTTGCTTAGTGAGCACGCATGAAGGGATTGTTCGGTCTTCGTCGGATATCTATCTTATATGTGCCGTGGTAGGAGATGGAGATAGTGTATTTGAGTACGTGATATGCATGCAGACTGGTATAAGTTTTCTCTTTCGATATCTCATCTTCGTGAATTATCAAACCATCTTTTCGATAATTCTCTTCTTCTCAATCTTCATTTGTGCTCCGGGGAGTTTTTCATCGTGTGTATATCGACAACCGATATCTTAAAACATTTGTGGGAGCCGGGACTTTTCAATATTTGTAAAGTCTATTATCTATCCCCTTCGTCTGCACGCGGAGATACGCTGGGGATCGGCAGGATTATATATACCTTTCCCTTAAACAGACGAATATCACAATGTCAAATCGGCAGCCTCAAATTCCTATTCAAGAGGTGGGGGGACCCGTTCATGGAGGTCCGGATGGAGAGAAGGGATCTGGAAATGAGAGCCACGGATCGAACAGAAAGAAAGTGGTTGTTGTGGGGTTGGGGATGGTAGGGATTGCTTTCATGTGAGTGTTTACTTGCATTCTTGTTGAGTTCATCCAATGCTAGGTCGGGTGTGAAGTTGATTTAGAGTAAATGCTAATAATAAGATAGAGAGAAACTGATGAAAATGGATGCCCAGAAACGAGAATACGATATCATAGTCATCGGTGAAGAACCGCATTTGGCTTATAATCGAGTTGGCCTGACGAGTTTCTTCCAACATCGGGTCGTGGAGAATTTGTATCTGAACCCCAAAACATGGGTATGTTTCCCTATCTTTGGCTTCTCGCCATACCTTTTAACTGACGGATTGAGCAGTATGCAGATGTTCCGGTTGGATCTCTGAGTTATCACATCAACACCGAAGTGATTGAAATTTGTCATTCTAACAAGAAAGTCACCTGTGCTTCTGGCGATACAGTCTCATATGATATTCTCGTCTTAGCAACCGGATCCCATGCTCTTCTACCCCAGCATACACCTGGTCATGACGCCAAAGGTGTTTTCGTATATCGTAACATAGAGGATTTACAAAATCTCATACGATTTTCTGAACAGAAGAAGGGTACTCATGGACTCGTAGTGGGCGGAGGCCTCCTGGGTCTCGAAGCTGCAAAGGCTATGATGGACCTTGAGAACTATGAGAAGGTGCATCTGATTGAGAGGAATAAATGGGTGTTGAGTCGTCAACTTGATGCCGATGCCGGAGGTATGGTTGTCGAACAAGTGCGAGGCCTGGGTTTGGATGTTATGTTATCCAAAAGAGTTGGGAAGATTGAAGTCACCAATGAAAATGAGGTGAAAGGTGTGGTATTCGAAGATGGAGAAGAGATGGAATGTTCCACGATATGTTTTGCGATTGGTATCAAAGCTCGAGACGAACTTGCCCGTCGAGCAGGTATCACATGCGCTGATCACGGTGGAGGAATTGTTGTTGGAAATGATTTATGTACCAGTGTCAAAGATATCTACGCAATTGGTGAATGTGCTAGTTGGGAAAACCAAACATTCGGACTCATAGCTCCTGGAATCGAGATGGCGGATGTGTTGTCTTTCAACCTGACACAAGCAAAGATACATTCATATCGGAGTTTCAAGCGACCAGACCTCAGCACCAAATTGAAGTTATTGGGAGTAGAGGTTGCGAGTTTTGGCGACTTCTTTGCGGATAGAGACGGACCTCAGAATTTACCGGTGAGCACGGCAAGGAAGAATAAAGACTCATCTGATGCCTCGAGAAATTCGATGAATGGATCTGCGCCATCGCCAGTCAAGGCACTTACTTACAAAGATCCTTTCCAAGCTGTCTACAAGAAATATTTGTTCACCATGGATGGAAAGTACCTTTTAGGCGGTATGATGATTGGGGATACGAAAGATTACGTCAAGCTGGTACCTATGGTGAAAAATCGAAAAGTGTTAGACGTACCACCTAGTCAATTGATCCTCGGAGCCAGCAAAGAAGGCGATGATGGAGGAGATGATTTGGATGACGACACTCAAATATGCTCCTGTCACAACGTGTCTAAAAGAGACGTCATTCATTCCGTAAAAGAAGGCGGATGCAAAAGTATCGGAGATGTCAAATCATGCACGAAAGCTGGAACCGGATGCGGCGGCTGCATGCCACTCGTTACCAGCATCTTCAACAGCACGATGAAATCCATGGGCCAGGAAGTAAAAAACCACCTCTGTCCGCATTTCAACTACTCGCGCGCCGATCTCTACAACATCATCTCGGTCAAGAATTTGAAAACGCTCAGTGAAGTCATGCGGGAAGCCGGAAACGACCCCGAGAGCCAGGGATGCGAAGCCTGCAAACCATCCATCGGATCCATCTTCAGCTCTCTGTACAACAAACCCATCATCTCGCGACCGCTGCACGGTCTCCAAGAGACCAACGATCGATTCCTCGCCAACATCCAACGCAACGGGACGTTTTCCGTCGTGCCGCGCGTGAGCGCCGGGGAAATCACCCCGGAGAAATTAATCCTCATCGGCAACGTCGCGAAGAAATACAATCTCTACACGAAGATCACGGGCGGGCAAAGAATCGACATGTTTGGGGCCAAGAAACAAGACCTCCTTGCGATTTGGCGGGAGCTCGTCGACGGGGGCATGGAGTCCGGTCACGCGTATGCCAAGAGTTTGCGCACCGTCAAGAGTTGCGTCGGGACGACGTGGTGCCGCTACGGGATTGGAGATTCGGTCGGCATGGCCGTGAGATTGGAAGAGCGCTACAAGAGCATCCGAAGTCCACATAAGATTAAAGGGGGTGTCAGCGGTTGTGTGAGGGAATGTGCCGAGGCGCAGAGTAAAGAGTAATTATGTTTCCCAATTCCCGCCTCCTTCCTCTCTCCCGAAGCGCTTTCTATGTATTTCCCAGCTCAACGTCATCAAACCTCCCCAAACTAACTCGCACCACTAGTTTCGGCCTCATCGCCACCGAAAAAGGCTTCAACATATTCGTCGGCGGCAACGGGGGTGCGACCCCCCGCCACAGCGAACTCCTCGCCAAAGACGTGCCACCGGCCTCGGTCATCCCGATCCTCGACCGCTACCTGATCTTCTACATCCGCACGGCAGATAAACTGCAACGCACCGCGCGGTGGCTCGAAGCGCTCCCAGGCGGCATCACGTACCTCCGCTCCGTGATCCTCGACGACAAACTCGGCATCTGCGCGAGCCTGGAAGCGCAAATGGACGAGCTAGTCGGGAGTTTCTTCGACGAATGGGCGGCGGCCCTCGACGACGCCGCGCGGGCCCCCTCGTTCCGCCAATTCGACAACAGCCCCGAGACGGTGGAAACCATGGAGCTGGTGCGGGATCGCGGCCAGACGCGGCCCGTCGATTGGGCCAAGGAGAGCGCCACCCTCGATTTTCGCAACATCCAGTGGTCGTCGCTGCGCTGGGAACGCATGATGGACGCGGATCATTTTCGCGGCGCCGACGAGCTGCCCAATGGCATCTCGGCGTGCGTCAAGAGGGGGGATACGCAATTGGCGATTTGGAGGGTGCGCGGGAGGTGGCTGGCCAGTCAGCAGATGTGTCCGCACAAACGGGCGTTTGTATTAAGCGACGGGTTGATTGGGGATCGGCGGGCGCCCGTCGTGCGTTCTGAGGGGGAAGCCCACGAAACCGAAACCGCAGCGCAACAAATCTGGATCTCCTGTCCGCAGCACAAGAGGAATTTCTCGCTGCAGGGAGAAAGCGCGGGACGCTGCGCCAACGACGCGGCGCTCAGCATCGCGATCTTTGCGGCCGAGGCGCGCGACGACGGCGCCGTGTATGTGCAGCTGCCGCCGGTGCACGAGCTAGATGGGGTCTTGGGGATGGCGCGGTGGAAGGTGAAGGCTGGGGAGGGTGGGGAGGGTCCGTTTGAGAAGTGGGATCGGGAGCGGGATCGGGAGCGGGATCGGAAGATGGGGAGGGAGGGGGTGAAGAGGAAGGGGAAGGGGAGAAAACCGGTCCCGTTGGAGATGAGGAGGGAGGTGAAGGGCGGTGGGGGAGAGGAAGAGGGAGAGGGAGAGGGGAGTATCGATTGGTGAATGTTGGTGCAGGATTGACTCTTGAGTTTTAGGTATGAGTTGTGAACCTCCAGCTCAATGCGAAATACTATTTACTATTTACTGTCCATGTAAAAATAAAAATGAAATCAAAAACGCTACACTGTAAGCATTGCTCAATCTACGCTCAATCTACAATATGCATGACGAAAGAAGTAAAGTAATCCACCAATTGAATCAGTAAATCAGTACAGTAAATTAGCGAAAAAACCTCCCAACACCGCCAGAAATTGGAGACTGTATATTGATATTTATTGCCTCGACGGAGGGGGGGGGAAGTATATGAAAGGATCAAGATACATACAAAAAGGGAGACGCATCATGAAATTCGTTAAAACGGTAGATTTTCATTGAAGTGGAGCGCATGCATTTAACTACAAACCCAAAAAGCAGCACCATGCAACGCAACGCAGTGCTCTATGATACGATCGCATCTAGATTAAACCCCCAACGCCAGCCAGCCATTCCCGACATTTGCATACCTTGGTATCCACTTCAGTTGATTTGTGAAAGGAAGGAAAGAAGAATGTCCCAAGTGAGTGACATCCAAAATGGACAAGTATTTTGAAAATAAAAGTATCGTCTGCTCCTCAGACGCTTGTTGTTTTGCATGTTTCCAATGCAAATTGTGAGGATATGAAAATAGTAATCAGCATCCTTCACTGTCATCATCATCGCTCATGCTTCCATAGCCTGCATCATTTTCCATACCAACAACTTGAGCAGTGATTGATAAGCATTTCTCCACCATATCTCTCTTCAATTCAGTTTCCAAGCCACTCTTCTCACCATCTGTGCCACCAATCCAAAGTCTGAGATTACCCGCAAATTTCTCTAGTGAAGTGGCACAGGTTGAGGCAATCAAGGTATGCTCGTGCATCTTTCCAACAAGCTTGAACATTGCCGTGAAGCCAAGTAAAGTCAGATTGGTTGGGGCGATTGATTCAATGATTCTGGTGGCATTCTCAGGATGAGCAGGCATGGGGAAGCGTTCCAAATAAGCAAGAGCCATGGCGCAATGAATTGAGGTCTGAATGTCGGGTAGGTTGGCGATAGAGGTTTTGATGTTAACATTTGATTCTACCGGCATCTTCTGTTGTCCAGCACCAACTGCCTTGAGAGCAATAGCAATACTCTGTCCGCGTTTTTCTTTGACCAAAACGGCACGTGCCACGAGAGCACGTATTTGAGCTCCGGATCCGGGAGGTGCTGTTTGGATGGCAATGTTGATCTCATCAGCAACAGTCTTAGAGCCTACTACACCTTCATTATCTGCTTCAAGACTTTTTGCCAATGCTTTGTGAAGAGTGAGACTTGACCACCAAGCTGCGACCGCATCAAGGGGGCTGCGAATAGCGAAATCGTCCACAACTCGGTCCATACCACAGTTGACCTTGGTGTTCTTGGTAGTTGGTAAATTCCACGCAAGGTTGTAAGCACGTTGTATCACGGCATCGACCAGAACATCATCGCATTTTTGCTCAAGGAGAGTGGCAAGGTATTCAGGTAGCTCGTCATGTTGCTCTTTGGATTGGGACAGAATTTGCTGCATTTGCTTAGCTTCGTTCCATTTCCATCTGGCCAATTCCTGTGCACAGTTTCGAACGATGTTGGAACCCGCAAATCCATTTTTGTTCAGCTCCCATAACAAAACACGAATATGGAGCGCTTTGAGCATTAAGCGTGCTGGAGTATCAGGTAAGGTACCAGAGGCCAATAGGGTCAAGGTCAAACGGCTTTTGCTGACTTCGACATCGCCACCAGTTAGTTGGGCATCAAGAGCAATAGACCAGGCTTTGATTCGAGCAACCTCTTGCTCTTCCGTGGTACCAGTCAGGAAGGAATAGAGAGAAGGTCCGACGATGTTGCGACACGTGAACTTGCCAACCTTCATACATAAAGCAGCTGCCTCGAGAAAGAAATTGTGTCTTGGTACCCAAACTGTTTGAATCGCTGTAAGCCAAGCTTGTCTCCTGACTTGTATAGAAGAGGCGAGTGACGGTGCGGCAGCTAAATTGGCGGACTTCGAGCCTTTTGAATTTGGCTTAGGGCTGAACACCGAAGGGAGGAAAACGTAGAGGAGGAGACCGAGTGCGAGGGAACATTGAAGGTAATGTATAGTCTGACTAGCTGGGAGGTGATATCCTTGAAAGTTGACCTCCAATGCTGAATGAAGACCACGACTCAAGGTCCTGAGGAACTGAGAAGGAAGAGCCATGAGACCTCGGGCGCCAGGCGTGTCAGCGTCTTGCTCTGCCTCCGAGAAGCCTTGCATCATCATGAGGCCAGCAAGCGAGCCAACCATGAGCTTACCGAAGTATCCCCCATTCCATGCGTTAGGACCAATCGGTTGGCGGTTCTGGTTGACGTATTGTGTGGGAACAGCAAAAGTCTCTTGACTCATTTGACCATGCAATCTTCGCATATCATCTGGCACAGGTATCATACCCTGATCGGAAGATGGTGAAGGACCTGGGGTGTTGAAATCTTGAGCGTACTGGTATGGATTCATTGGTTGTTGGATGGGACCGAAACCCATAGATCCAGAAACAAAAAGCTTTTCAAAAGCGTTGATGCGTGTCTTCATTTGGGTGTTCTCGTCTTGCAAACGCGAGTTACGCTTCTCTAGGTGTCGAATATATTCAGTGGCCTTTGCGAGGACCTGTCATCGTAATGATTAGCGTGGGTTGCACCTTAAGAGGTATGGAGAGGATGGTGGCGTGATTTTGAGACTCGGATGATATTTTCCCAATCCGCAGATAGATCGACTCATCACTGCATGATAGAATGAAGGAACAACTCACTGTAGCTTTGTTCAATTTATGAGCAGGAGTTAAACCTTGTAACTCCTCTCGATCATCAGCCGTATCTTCACCACGAGCACTCTTCTGCATTATCCGTAAACTCGGTACACTGTCCCGCAGAGCCGCAATCTTTTCATTCAAATTTGTGCGATACCTCCTCTCGATCAAATTGTGGGCAGTCTTCTTGACGGGTGGGTGTTGACCTGCAGACTCGTCATCATCGTCATCGTCGACTTCTGCGGAAGATTTGCGCTTGCGACTATTATCAAGGGATTCAGGCGAGGAGATGGAATTGCTCTTGGATGTGGAAGAGTTTGGACTGCGTTGGCTATGGTACTTGAGGTGTGGTGGCATGGCGATATGGCGCAGCTTCTCTTGCTGAGCAGCAGTGAGTCCTCCGTTTTGGTTCATCGTTGTGTATGTCGGACCTAAATTTTGAAGGTCTTCTTGTGGTTTCGGCATGGGAGGATCCCAATTCAACGGGGTCGAGTATAGTCCACCGTCGTAAGGCGGGGTATCTTCGTCCCAGTTTGCGGGAAACAAAGGATCCAGGTCGTCGTCGAGACCTAGTGAATCTGCAAAAACGGAAGTTTGTTCGAATTCATTGGTAGATTCGAGACCGGCTGATATCCCAGATAACGTCGGATCAAAAAAAGGATTCTTGGATGCCATGATCAGGCACGCAACATGGAGCGATGTTTTATCTATGGCAAGATATGACTTATGGGGAATCGGGTATGTCACTCTATGTGGTGAGGAATTCAAAAAGTGGTTTGATAGTTTGTAGGTAAGGTAAGGTTTGATCGGATAGACTTGGGTGAGACAAGGATTGAATTATGCACGAGATGTAGGTAATGAATGTACGGAAGAGGTACGAGATGAGTTAAAGTTCCAACCTCTTGGAGGGAGTGAATGATGAGCGGGATGATTAAGTTTTGATTTGATAAATACCTAGGTAATAAATAATAAATAAGTTTAGGATTTTACTTTACGATTCAATTCAATTCAATACAATTCAATTCAATGGATTTCCATTTACATTTACATTTACATTTCCATTTACATTTCCATTTACATTTCCATTTCCATATGAATGAAAGAAACCTCTAGCTTAGAAAGAGAAGGAAGAAAATCAAGTGACGGTGACTGTGACTGACTCTGATTCATCCATCTAAGGATTGTGTGAATTGGGGGGGAAGAGGGTGAATTCTCGACCGATGTGCAGTTGGGTGACTTTTTGGTGGTCTGATTTCTGATTTTATCGTATGATGCATTGATGGGTGGGTCGTTCCGCAAGAATTTAGCTTAACCTTATCTTATTTTTTTTTGGTGGACGGGATGGATGGAGTAACGGGGCTTAGGTAAGTAATCTCCGGCCAACCTTACCTAGCTAGGTATGAATCGAGTCTTTTTATTTGTTATTTATTACTTACCTGGGTAAGGAACCTTACCATCAATCACTTGGAAGTGATTGGCAGTGATTGATGATGAATGATATGATATGGTATGATTTTCTTTTTGATGAAATTGAAGATTGAGTATATGATAGGTCCATAATAGGCATAATGATACACGTGCCGGTAAGAGAACGTACCTATAGTCCATCCATCTGCATCAATTGATCTTCATCAATAGAAATGCCGGTAACCTTATTAGTGGACTTCGGGAATGTTCAATTGGATTGCTGACAGCTCCAGTCCGCTTGGACTGCCGTGAATGCTTTTTCGCTAATGTTCGCTCTAGAAGCAATAGAAGGAGAAGAAGAAAAGAAGAAAATGTCGATCCATGGGGAAGTGCCATCAAATATGTTATAATACCTATAGTACCTACCTACCTACTTAGTCTCGATATAATTGAGCTAGCTGCTAAATCTATCGTAATGATAATATAATAATAACATGTCCACATGAAAAAAGCATGAAAATTTCCAGATTTACCTGCAAGGATAAAATCTAGATAGGTAAACATTGAGGAATCCTAAAGGTATCATTCTGGGTGCTCATTTCAACTATCCTTCAATGTACCGACGGGATAGATCCCCGTATTTTATCTTTCGGGAAAACAATATATTATCCAAAGTTGGTCGAAGGATGTAGATTGAAAAACAACTTCTCCGGTGCTTCCCTAGGTCCTTCCAAGCGGAAACTCAATGGTTGAGCTCGTCATTTGAATTACACATTCGGGATGATAAACCAACATGCTCTGAAAACCGTCTAGATCACGCCACCGAGCGAGTCTCGCCATCAAAGTTGACAATGCGAAAGTAATATCCTATCGCTCATCTTTTCTATGGTGAACCGGATGGTATGCAAATGGGAATCTTGCCCAGCATCCTCTGAGAGAGGCGCGATGCTATCAACTCATCTCAACGTCCTCCTCAGCAATCACACACATATTCCCTCATCCTTCCGATTTTTCGGGAAACTGAGCAAAATATCAATGAAATCGGAATTGGAGGAGAACATTTCACTCACAAATGTCGTCGAAACCCGTGGATCGATTGACAAGGTTCAACAATGAGTATACCAACAACAAAATATACTTGATAGGCCCAGTGATGTCTCGAGCGGGCTTTTGCTGAAGCCACCGCATTGAAGATTACTAGCTTGCTTGTATGCTTTCCAATTTCTCATTTCTATATATCTACGCTTTTGCCACTTGGGTACGCTATAAACTTTCCAGTAATTGGTGACATGCATGACTGGTTTATGATATTCAATTTTCCCTTGCGCGAACTTGAATGCGTGGTATGACTGGCAACTAGATATTCCATATTACAAAAGTCTTCAAAAAAGAAAAAAAAACACAGACCCCCCCCCCCCCCCCTAAGTGACAGAGGATAAAGAATGTCAGAGCGGAAAATATAGTAAATGCTAACCCCGGCTCGATAACTCCCCCCCAAAGTCAAGTGGACCCCGCTAGCTACAAGCGGGATATCTCCTGGCAACTTGCACGTTGCAAGTCTCGAAAGAGGGGCAGATGAGCCCACGGCTCCTTCCCAGTTCCACCCAACTTTCTAGCCTGTATACGCAAGCTAGGCCCCTCGTTTAGCATAGGTAGGTAGGATTAAGGTAGCGTCCACCAATCTACCAAATTTCGGGGTTGGGCCAAATGGAATAGCTTCAAAATTGTACATTTTGGACAGTGGAATGCGAGGGAAGATATGTATTGTTAGGCCGATCTAGGTAGGTATAATTACTGTATGTACACTTTTATTTATATGACGCACACTGCGAAAGAAGCTTTAAAGTAGGTCGGCATCCAATGCCGGCGTCTTTTTAATTTATTAATAGCGATGTTCACGTTTCTCGTCAACTCAATATCCACAAATCAAATTCCTGGGTGGAGGCTGCAAGTCAACGTATATAAGATATCATGCACCAGCATGTGCCAAGATATTTCCGTGATCCAGCGAGCTCCCAGAAGTGGTCATACCCCTCTCGAGGCACCACGATAGATTCTCCAAAATTCTCACCATTCGACGTCTCCATCATCACTTAAAACCATCCGCAACCATGAAATCCACCCCTACATTTTAATTTCGTGTCCAAAATCTCTCTCCGGGGAACCATCCTCTCATTGTGAAAATCCACGCGGGTGGCTCGGTCACTTCTCTGTCTCCCCCCCCCCCCAATATCCCTCGGTTCTAACAAATCCCCAGTATCCGGTTCCGGAATCTCCCCCGACTGGTTCGCCCAATAGGTAACCTGCTCCCCCTCTCCCTCTCCCTCCAAAAATCCGCCATAATCATCGCCCCCAACCACCGCCTCCTCCCAAATCATCCGTCCCCAGAATGATAATGATCTCCAACATCTGCGCATCGTGGACCTGACTCCACACTCCCGCTTTTCACCCCTCGCTCCCTTCGCACATCACCGCCGATCTCTCCCACACCCTCTTCTATGGCGATCGTGCCGCCGGTCATCGGACCATCCTGTCCGCCGTACCCGTCCCCGAGCCCGAGAATCCATTCCCTTCCCACCATGTATGTATGGCCGCATTTCCACACTTGCATCTGGAGGATCGATCTATGCTTGCTTTCGTGAGGAGTGGGAAAAAGAAAAATATCCGTGGGGGGCTCGCTCCCGTGCTGCCTCCTTCCTTTCGAGATGGACATACATTTCAAATGGACGCCATGCATTCGGATCCCTGTACAAGACTCCTCGTCTCGGTTCACTCCAATCCGAAAGATCGCATCATTATTATCTGGGTCGCGTTGCAAGAGGAAAGATATAGAGAGGTGCTTGGTAATGGGATGCGTAGGATGTGTATCCCTTGAGGGTTTGGGGAAGATTGCTC
>JANPYM010000001.1:458678-478515 GCA_025890175.1 Ciborinia camelliae
CCTTGAGGGTTTGGGGAAGATTGCTCCAGGGGTGAAGGGGAGGGGGGGAGGGGGGAGGGAGGGAAAATTCCCGTTTGGTTGGATATAGGTATCATGGCGGAAAGATGGTGTGTGCCAGTAGAAGGAACCACGAAGTTTGCGGGGAAGTGGAGCGAGAAATGCGGAGAGCAGAGTCTGAGGGTGGGTACATATGGAGCCCGGGGCGGACCATGGCTTTGATATCAACGTGGATGTTGATATGTCTCGGGTGAGGGATAGATTGGAAGTTGTGGAGAATGTATGGTTGGGGGATGTAGTATGTAGTTACCCACCTAGTTAGTTGTGAAGAATGAGATTCTCGGTTGTAACTTTTCATGTTGAAGTTTCCATCGCACTTTTCTTGTAGATGGAAATACAAGCAATTTTTCCCATCAAGTTCTACAGTCCGATCCTTCTTCGGAGATGCATGGATGCATGCATGGATGTCTAGATCGTCCCTACCTACTGATTTGATTTGAGAATTAGTGGAGGCGAAGCGAATGACTCGGAGTTGATGGGGCGGAAGATTCATGGGGGCGATGTCAGTGTCTTGGGGGAAGATATGAGAGACCTTCTTGCTCCCCAGAAAGCTCTTGAGCAGGCTTGCCTTACCTTACCTTATCAATTCTTCCTGCCTCTTCCTGCCTCTTCCTTCTTCTCCTCCTTCTCCGCCCCAATATTATAACAAAGACTCCGTCACCAGAAGTGGAATGATATCGATCGCCACCCACCAAGTCTACTCCAATGTTGCCCTGATATATTTCTGTAGGTCTACTATCTGCTGTCTGCTAACTGCTATCCTCTGTCTCTGTCCGCCATCTACAATCTACACCGATCTTCCCTCCATCTCTCGTTTCCGCCAGCGGACTAGTAGGGCATTTATACACCTCCCCATATCTTAACTCGATCCCCAAGTCTGTGGGTACGTCGGAATGAAAAGTCCAGGCTGGCCGATCCTGCTCTTGCATTTACTTTCCCATCATACCCCCTCCCTCTCGCCCCCTTCCTCGAACATGAAGCTCCAACCCTTTCCACACAGCAAAAGATTGGGCGCGCAGAGCTTCGCATTTCCGGATGTAAGGCTGCGGGCTTTTTGGATTCTTTGCGGGGCTATGGAGGGAGGGTCGAGATTGTTTGGTGCTCTTGAAGTTCGAGGATATATGCATAGACCTATGAGGTACCCTGGATTTCGAGTATATGAGTGATGTTAATGGAGTCATATATTAGCATCTTCGTATCTGGAATAGCTTGTGGTTCGAGGCTTGTCTAGGCAAGGTGTAGATGAGAAGTGTAAAGATATCTACCTATTTTATTGTATTGGCTATGACCATGATCGTGATGGTCAGACCAGACCGTGGCTTCCTAATCGTCGGCTCTCCATGGATTGGCCGCCTGGTTCCCAAACTCTTTTCTCACATAAATCTTGGTGGTCTTCTTGCTGTCATGGCTCACTGGTCTCTGAAGTTCTGCTCCTGATTAGGTTGTTCCTCATCCCCAAATACTCTTCCCTGGCTGCCTGCCCCCCTTGAGATACTTGGAGCCGCAAGCTCAGTCCGTAGACTGCTCCCATAGACTCCCTCACCTTGAACTCCCAGCATTGTAGCATATTGACCAGTAATTGATTGCCGGTTCAATTCTTTCATATCAGAGCATTTGTTAGCGATTGAATAGCGATTGGGGTAGCTGTTTGGCTGATGTTTACCTGGCGATTTGGAAGGGGCTGCATGCAACTTTGCCGTGTTGTAAAAGATAAAAATGCTTCCATTGAGATATAACTTTGTAGAGCCCATATTCCAGGGATTTGTTTTATGTCCAGAATCCAAATGACAAGGAGTCATCATGGTAGGTGTTTGTCACCCAGTTGTGTTGTGGAAAAACACAGTTTAATCCGATTGGTCCCAAAGCGAGAGGTGAATGAAGAACAAGAATGCCAGAATGTTATGATTTGAACTGTAACTGTATCAAGAGAGTAGTAGTATTAGCTGTATCAACAAGACACATTCAAACTTGCTGTGAATTTAATAATGAAGCTATTTCAATCAAAGAAAATATAGTATTGATTCTAAATGATACTTTTCTAAGCAAAACCCAGACTCCTACCAAGTCGCATCCCTTCACCAGTCTGATATCTTTTATTTCTAACCACTAGTTGCTGCTGACATTTTCCTCCTTGTTGTATTTGAGCTTGATGTCTTGCGCATGTAATTGGAGTTGTATTTGTCCTCCATTCCCTTTCCTCTGCCTGTCTTTCCAATATGCTCTGGGTGGTACTTGTATTTCATTGTTAAATAGCAGGTATAGCAGCATCTGTGTGTATTCCTGCCAATTTCGGAGGGATGTGGGATTTGCTTGTTTGTATGCGTTTGTCTATATGTGCCACCCTGCCTCTGGTTCCTGGACAGTAAAGATCGATTAACATCTCATGTTCAGCGATGTGTTTTCCCCCTTTCTGTGTCCCATTGCTTCCAAGTAGTTATTGACAAGGCTTAGTATTACTACCATCAATCCTTATTGTGGAGAGTGCTCCGTTGTATTGAGTGATGGGTTGTCGCCTGCGGAGTAAGGAGTTGTTATCCTGATGAGTTGGTAGATAGATTGTCAGCAATTTCGTGAAAATGACATGAAAGGGCTGCAGAATAAGAAGAGCCATCCATCATGCACATGTGCCAGATGGCAGGGGGGTCTTTGTGCATCATCAAAATGGAAACTTACTTCTCTTCAGTGACTGTAGGCAGCCCACCATAAGATAATGTCTTGTCACGGTATCCAGATTCAGTGAAATCCTCTATGCGGGTAAATTGTTGACAACATATTGAGAACTTGAGGGTCATAAAAGTCATTCAACAGTTGATCTCAAACCCCATATTGATTCTTTTGGTTCTTGGTGGAAATTCTTATTGGGTATTAGAATTAGATTTTCTGAACCATCCCCGGTGAGCTTAATCTTAATTTTATTTTTAAGTTGACTACATCCCGGTGAGTACCTAAGCTTGGGTGGATGATGTCACAGCCTCAGAGCTCCAACTTCATTGTAATCTCAAATATAGATCTAGATCTCTAGATTCCTCAAAATTTAAAATGATAGAATGCATTATTAATTATTACTATCTAATCATTCAGCCAATAATATATACAAGAGTTCTTTTATTCTATCTTTCTTAGACTTAATTTCTATCTAGATACTTCCTTGGTTTCTTTAAGCTTTGAGAGAAGGGTTCCAAGTTTCTCTCTCCATTATCAATTAGAATCTTCAGGTTTCAAACCAGTAGATCCTCCACATCCCTCCTTGACTTCTAATGCTTCAAATCTTAAATTTGAAGTTTAGGCAAGTAAGCACTATTACTATTTAGGATCCTCTCCTTGTCTGTTTATTGTGATAGCTCATAAAAAGAAAGCAAGTTTTGTGTTACAAATCTACGCGGCTGTGTTTGATTCCAACTATCAATCTAGGTATATCTTTAAAAACAAATTAAGTGAAATAAAATTAGAAACTGTTGAAGGAAAGAAAAGATAAGATAAAATTAAATCTATTGGCTTAAGAAAGCTTTTCATAAGGTCTGCCATCTGCCCTTTTGCAATTTCCATCCAATCCAATCATATCATAAACCTTTCTTTCGACTAAGCGTTGGATAAGAGGGAGGGGCAACAATAAAATAAGGACCTGGATAACCTTTTGATCCTTCTTGTCTTCTTTCTGACACAACTCAAAACAGCACAGACTTGGTTCTTCCTTCCTTTTGCTGAAGATTTCTTACATACCTTTGCAACCTTTTCAATAAGTTTAAGTTGTTTATTCTTTCCATTTCAAGCTAAAGTTCTTTCCATAATGGGTTTCCATGGAGAAAATACTGAAGCTACCCTTGGTGGTGGCGGGCTAAAGCTTGTAAGTCTTCAAGTTAGATCTACCTTACCTACCAGATATAAGACTTCCCACATTATTTCAAGCTAACCTTTGACTTCAAAAGGAGTCAAGAATCAAGTCTGAACCAGACTCGCAGCTCGTAACTCTAACATCAAGAGTTAAGGCTGGACCTGCTCAACCTCAACAACTTTCCTCCACTCTGCAGCTCTCGGGTCGAATTGAACCTACACCTGTAAGTTTTATTTATATCTACATAATAATTCCTATATTCCAAACTAACTTTTGACTTTAAAGCAATTACGAATCAAGTCTGAACCAACCTCGCAGCTTCTACAATCCTCTTCGCCACAGGTTTCTCAACCTTCCATCAAGAATGAAGCTAATAATGAAGATGAACACAACAATAATATCCTACAAAATACCCCAGTCTTCAACCTCGAAGATGCAATTACCCAGCTTGTCGAGTCAAAGTTCACGGCTTCAGACATCAATCCCGACCCTGTGATCGCGTTACAAGAACTCAAGGGTCTACTAGCTGCTGTTAAAATCGTAGCTGCTCGCTGTAGACGTGGCGCAAACCCTGGCCCTGACCAGTGGGAGAAAGTTAAGCTGTTTCTTTTTATCCTCCATTCATGCATCGCCAAAGTGACTGCGGAGTTTAGGTATGTGTCCATTCTTCTCATACCTCTCAAAGCCATACGGTCACTAAATACCATCATAGCAAGGCTACAAATTTGAAAAGAGTGCTAGAACTGTTTACCGACCCGGTCATGAAGTTTCCCCAGGTATATTCCGATCTCTCGAGAGCTCTAATCAACGAAATCGAGGCACAGAATGGCTTTGAAACACCGAGTCCATCCCCCAAATTAACTACAAATACCAAGCGAAGCCTTAGATCTGCTGATAACAATACACCACTCCCTACCAAAAGGTTGAGAGGGAACCCAAACGTTACCTCGTCCAGACTACCAGCCGCACCTCCCTCTGATCACCATATTTATGGTGAGAATGGGATTATGCGGGGGTTCTTGTGGGATGGAGTTCGGGAGAAGCTCAACCCGGAAACAGCTCACCTCTTCAAGAAGGATTTCCACATTCTCGGACATAATAATCTTGTTGTTGGAGACTGCTGGCCCAGACAGCTTCAAGCGCTCCGTGATGGAGCCCATGGTAAGTTTATTCTCCACATTATCCCCATTCTACTACAAACGCCGACTAAACTTTTCACAACAGGCAGCTCGCAGGGCGGGATTTCTGGAAATGCAATTGATGGAGCCTATTCTATACTTCTTTCGAATCCATATTCCGGCTCTGATCAGGATTCAGGTGATGAAATATTATATTCTGCTCCAAACGCCGCCGAGACCAAGTCAAAGAAGCCGGATTCGGAAAATTCGGGTGTTAGAACGCTACAAAGATCGATCGAAACTAAAATACCCGTTCGCGTTTTAAGAAAGGCTGGGTGTGAATGGAAAAATGGGCCTGCCATGGGCATCCGCTACGATGGACTTTATCAAGTCGTTGGACGTAGTATTGGAACCAACGGAAAGGGAGGAAAGTTTTGGCGGTATAAATTGGAGAGATTGGGAAACCAGGATCCCATCAGGATCAGCATGCCTGACAGGGAGCTTATGAAGAGCTTTGAGATGGTCAAGAATGGTTATTAGTTCCTAGTAGAATCAGTGGAGATTTTCTTGGAGTTTGCGATATGCGTAGATACCATGCCTCGTATTTCGGGTTGTTAGTACTAGGGAGTCAATTTTGGGGTGTACAGGAGATACCACCAATCAATTGATACGAATTCGGGATAATTAGTACTAGGAAATCAATTTTATTGTTCACAGGGAATACAAATTTTACTATGAATTCAGAAGAAATAACATTATGATATCAGAAAATGCTTGCTGTGACTATTGAATGTTGGTTATGGATGTACATCTCATCATATATTGGAGATACTAATTTGGCTCTTGTCCTATTACATTGATTCATAACACTAGATTCTCTGTTTCCTTTCCAACATTGAAACATTATCATCTGAAGTTATAATGTTTGTTTATCATGTTTCCTCTTCATCACTCTAATACAGAAGAACTATCATTTCAAATTGTTGGTTTAACATTACTAATATGTAATAATAGGTTTTAAATACAACCTACTATTCTCTTTAGTTGTTAGTTTATAGTATTGGAATATTCAAGTTCTAGAAGATGAAATAGTACATTCTTAAATGGTTTATTCTCTAGTTCTTAAATTAGAATGTTCTAATATCTCGTTACGTTTGAAACATTAAGTGGTTCGCGTCTGGTTTACTGTGGTCTTATATGTTCTAGTATCTATCTCTTTTTCAATATATAATATAATACGCATCTTATTACTCTTATTCTTATAGATATGATGTAGAGGTAGATACTAGTTATCTTATATATATTATCATCACAAGCTATCATCACAAGCTATCATCACAAGCTATCATCACAAGCTATCATCACAAGCTATCATCACAAGCTATCATCACAAGCTATCTTCTAAAATCTCTCGAATATTTTATCCGTGATCAAATATCAACTCTACTTTCATCTTACTAGTAAGTATAATATGAGAATTTGATTATGATGTCGATTTGAAACTGTCGGTAGAATCATGTGACCGTACACTGAAGCCGTACGGGCTGTAGCGTAGGCTAGCGCGGACTAGCGTCTGCATGGGGTCTATATAAGAATCTACTTTAGCATAGCTTAATAAATCAGAACATTATCAACATACACCAGTATAGGTATAGCCTAAAGTACTTTACACTTTGAACCCACCAGGTTGATACCAACACCAAAAAAAACCAATCCTTTTTTTAGATTTTCTAAAAAAACCCAATCCTTTTTTAGATTTTCCGAAAATTAAAATTCCAACCAACTTTTTACCAGCATCTTATAAGTCTTCCTGGATGTGAAAGCTACTACTACTGCCATTCCATATCATCATCACACTGGCAAACTCTCATCTCGCCCCCACGCTCTTCTCGGGGATGCTACCCGGTATGTACCTCGGATTTTCACTGTTGGCATCACCTCGATGACTCGGATGATAAAGGCGTTGATCAATGTTGAAGCGCGGGCGCGGCTATGCTGCCAGGTAGGAATCGTAGAAAGTCTTGCGTTTGTATGTAATGCATGAGTCAAATTGGTAGTTAAAAACCAAGAAAATCGAAAATCCTGTAGCTATATGGTGCGCACACTTCGCGCGAGATCACGTGCTACATCATCTATTTCGCAATCGTAACAATCACACATGAAAATCTCTTGTGAAACTTCCCATGTAGAACGGAGAACCCGAATGCGGCAAAAAAAAAACCAAAACAAAACAAAGACAACTGTTCGTGAATGTAACGAATGTCATTCTTGGGGTATATTGTAACGGCGACCAGTATTCTTGCCAGCATCTGGCTGTAGTTGAACGAAGTGAAACGATTTGGCATCTCTGGAAGCGAGACTACACAACCCATGAACAATAAACGTGATGCACGATATCGTGCGCGTGGGAATCTCGCTGTTACAATAGGTACCTCGGTATTTATTGGGATTGAGAAAACATGAGCGAAAGGATGTGATATTTTTGGAGCGAAAGTCCTGGACTACTTAATCCATAAATGCCTGAGATTTCGAACGTGGTGGCGGGGAAAGGCTTATCAGAGTGCGTTTGGGGGAGAAAGAAATCTTAGGTACTCTTGTGTTCTATGCAAGAAGCATACATCCAATATATATATATATATATATATATAGGTAGTGAGAAAAATCTATTCATTAAAGTATAACTATTATCCATTATAAAATCTTCTCCCTCATAATGAATGTCATCATGAAACCCCTCAATACACATACATCAATCATACATTATAAACTTCCTCATGATCGTTAACATGAACCTTTCATCTCATCTATAACCATATGTATATCCTCCATATTGCAGATGAAACCATGCTAGCCCGCTAATCTATATGCCGCTGTGAAAATGCCCGAATATATATGCAACCAAACGAAACTTTTGCAAGAAACTAATCATTTTTGGTATCGGATACGATACCAATTTTACGAACTATACCTTGTGTGTTTTGGTATTTAAAAGAAGGCGCTGCGTGCTTTAACGACGGTTGAAGTTAAAGTATCTCGACTATCAAAGTTGTCAGTAAGAAAAACTTCTCTCATGGAAATGATCAAGGAACGAAAAGGGGAAACTTACAGCCAGAAAAAGAAGAACCAAATTCGAGACAATAAACGCGAAATAGATACCCAAATCCCTCCATCGATTCTGAAATTCGAACCCCAGCGGCTCATAAAACTGTTCTCCATATTTATACGCACAGTATTCGCATGCACTCGTAGCGTTATCAACAATATAACCGATTCCTCCACGGGTGAAAAAGTTTTGCATATAGTCGCCGCATGATTGGCCCTCGGGAGCAGTGAAACGATTTAATTCAGATGATGTACATGTTACTTCTCGACCCTGTAATTCGGTAACGACCATACCACCGATAAGACGAGTGAAGGGATCGAGTTGGTAGAGCCATGCGCGCCAGAACTTGGGGATTGAGGGCTTGGGGATTGTGACACCGCAGAAGAGGGCAAAGGTGATGATGACGAAGGGGTTGACAAGCGCGGAGATGAAGGGGGAGGGGGTGATCGCTGCGATCAATTGACCGAGAGTTACGGAGAAGAGCTCGGTAATGAGTACCATGAAGAATTGGTAGCCGGCGCGGTTAGAGGCGTATTGGAACCCAGGCATGTAGTAGAGAGGGAGGAAGAAACCGACCGCACAGAGAATGGAATAGGGAATTTCGGCTAGGACGAGAGATGATGCAAATGCGAATTGACTGTACATTTTTGAAGATGCTTCTCGGTAATAGATCATACGAGATAAAGCGTATTTAGGTTCGACTTGAGCGAGAATAAGTGCGGGGAGAACGGTAACCTGGAAAATGACGAAGACACGATATTGTAATGAAACCTTTGAATCGTCGAGATTCAAATACGCTAGACCGGTGATGATGGCGATAACAACGTGATTGAAGAGACGAGTGAAGCCGTAATTGGGGGATCTCCAGAAAGCCAAGTGAGTACGTGCTTGGACAATTCTCAATTGGTGCAGTAATGGCGTGGCAAATTCTCTCTCGTCAACATCAGTATTGTTACCAGCCTCGGCAAGACGCCGTGTCTTCATCTGGGAAATACGGTCTTTGATGTTGGCGAGTTCAGGCGAGTCGGCGAAGATATCGGCCCAGTCGCGATCTCCAATTCTTGGGGCTTGCCCAGCACCAATGGCATCAAGCATCCATTCAGCAGGGTTAGCATCAGATGGACAGTCGGCTCCGTGTTTATGGAAGTAGTCAAGGAGTACATGAGCATCTTTTCCAATATCGCCAAAGTAGACGCATCTTCCTCCACGTTGGAGAAGAAGCAATCGGTCGAAGTTTTCGAATAATGCTGCGTTGGGTTGATGAATAGTACAAAGAATAGCTTGCCCAGCATTTGCCAATTTCTTCAAGAAACGGACGATATTGAATGCACTTTGAGAGTCGAGACCCGAAGTAGGTTCATCCAAGAAGAGTAGTAGTTCCGGCTTAGCAGCGAGTTCGACTCCAATAGTAACACGTTTTCGTTGTTCAACTGCAAGACCGTTTTCGGGATCTCCAATGATTGCATCTGCCATATCTTCCATCTCAAGGAGACTGAGAATTTCCTCAACATAGGCATATTTTTCAGCTTGTGGGACGTGGTAAGGCTGACGGAGATCGGCGGAAAATCGAAGTGCTTCTCGGACAGTGGCAGTACCCTCGTGGACATCGAGTTGTTCAGCGTATGAAGTTCCTCTTTGGTATGAGTTGCCTGGCTTAACGCTATCGACAAGAACATCACCAGATATGACACCAATATTCTTTCTTGAAGCCAAAACATCAAGTAAGGTTGTTTTTCCAGCACCGGAGGCACCCATAAGCGCCGTCAATTCACCTGGTTGGACGTAACCGTAAATGTTATTCAAAAGACGTAATTCTCCAGCGGGAGTTGGAACATCATAATTCAAGCCTTCCCAGGTCAAGATAGCCTTCGAGTTAATGTTGATCTCCGAACCTTCTTCGTCACTCTTTGTGGCACGACGTTGATCACGCTTAGCGGCCAATGCTTGGTTGAGTTCCTCACGTTCCTTGTTAGGTTTCTGATAAACTTTGGCAGCGTTACCACCAGCACCAAATGAGACCCATTCTCCGAGCGTGGCGTTCGTGAATAAGAAACCAGCGATTAAAACCAAGATGATACCAAAATTCCTCCAGAGGTCAGAAGGCTTGTAGTCATATCCCTGTGTGATATACTCACCACCAGAGACGATGTTTGACCCAGCAACACTCCCGGGAAGAGTACAAACTTGATTCTCGATGTTATCGTAACCTGGACCGTATGGGACAAGATATGCTCCTGAACAAGTCAAATTAAGACGGCTGAACTCGTTTTGCATCAAAGCAGAGAATCCAAGACCAAGAGCATTGATCCAATACATCCATCTGATCCAGACCTTTTCACTCTGATATTGAATGAGATAACCGGATGTGATGACGAAAAAGGTAATGATCGTGGCGGCAAACTTGATCGCGTAATCGAAATCAGGGCAGAGACATCCGACCGTTCGGAAAAATAGAGTCATGGCCAGATAACCGCTTAGAATGATCAAGTAGAATGTGAAGAATGCCCCGGCGTCTCTCACTAATCCGCACATAAAGTACACGATGATTGAGAACAACAAGATCTGGGATGCAGCGAACGCAGTGTCGACGATAATCTGAGCAATCCACAAGGCGGACGGCCGATGGAAGGTGTATGCTCGATGTTTGTTCACAATCGGTCTGCCCAACATAGTAGATGCCAGTTCGGAAAACGCTTGAAAGGCATTAAACAACAACGAAATAAAGAGGAGACCACCTCTGGTGAATGCTCCGGCAGAAGTCGTGGGCAAATTAAGCCACACAGTGCCCAATACAACAGCAACGGTGATACTAGTAATCCAGCTAACGACCAGAGAGAACTTGTCTTGCCACTTGATCAAATATTGTCGCTGCATCAAAACCCAAATCTGCAAGTAATATGGGATAGAGTACACAGAAGACTTAGATGCCCCCTTGCGTTTGCTTTCAAGCATTGCAACCTCAAAATCATCATGGGTTTTCTTATCGGCCATGACTTGCTTTCTGTATGCGTCCATTTCCTCGCTCAAGCGATTTGAGAACTTGGACTCCAAGAAAGCTTGTGCCAATGTCTCAGGGCTGTGTGGTGAATCAGCGGCTGAGCGGCCAGTTGCATACTCGCGTTCGAATTCATCTGTACAGCCAGTCAAGAAATCAGGAGTAGTTTGACGGGGCTTCTCCTTGAAGCCGAGATCTTCAAAATAGGCTCTTGCCTCAGCTGTCGGCCCAAAGAAAACCTGTCTTCCGTCATCGATGACCAAGACTTTGTCGAATTGCTTGTAGATGTTCTCACTTGCTTGATACAATGAAACAAAGGTGGTTGTCTTATATATATTTGTCATAATACGAAGAGATTTGGCATAATCAAGGGCGGTCGAAGCGTCGAGTCCTCTAGTACTGTTATCCCAAGAGCATACAGTACCACTTGTGATCATCATTTCCGCGATAGACACACGTTTTCTTTCTCCTCCAGACACACCTCTGACAAAGGCATTGCCAACAATCGTATTACGGGTGTGACTGATGTTGAACATTCGAAGAAGTGTGTCGATCACTTTCTCTTTAAAATCCGCCTTAGATATCCCACGTGGGCGCTTCCCCGGAGTTTTGGTATCAAGTGCGAAACCCAGAGTTTGGCCTACGGTTAGGGTAGGGTGATGGACATCGTCCTCTTGATTATAGACAGCTTCTCCCCTGTATTTCTTTGAAAATTCTTCAGCGCCAAAAGGGCCATAAAGAACCTCTCTACATATCAAGTTGTGAGTAAATGGCCGTCAAATAGTGTTTAAAAAGAAACGAATATTCCAATAAAGGCAAACATCCAAACAAACTTGAGGAATGGGGAGAATATAGACTTACCCGTTCACACCTGTATAACCAAATCTTTGATTTGCCATGACCTTTAAGAAAGTTGTGCAACCAGACCCAGGTCTGCCAAGCACGAGGACCATCTCTCCCGGCTTCACCACACCCCTGAAATCCTGCAAGATTTTTACTTCTCTTCCTTTCTTGCCTACACCAAAAATGTTCATCGCGGTTTCAACCACATTGAAGAAACTGACAAATGCATCAGGGAATGTCTTGACGTAATTTGACACGCCTCCAGTTCCGCGTACCGTAAGACCGTCCCAAAACACTCCAATACTTTTTGAACGAATACCGGAGTCTTCGTCTGCTTGTCTGTTGCCTCGGAGAGTATTCTCCAAATCGAATTGTTCCGTCTCGGTTTCAGAAAGGGATCCCGCTTCCTTCTCTACATCCTTCTCGCCCGCGGTATTAGACTTCGATCGCGTTTTTGACAATGCCTTGCTCTTGTTACTGATACCCGTCAACTGTCGTTGAAGCTCCGCGAACTCAGCCTCGGCAGCTTTGATATCGATCCCCTGAGTGGTACTGACGAAACCATTGGGATTGGCGTTCCGCGTATTTTCGCGTTGAATTTCGGCATCTTCAGTCGATGCACGAGCGGTGTTTGTGTTTGCTCCTATGGACCGAGTTTCCTCCTCGTCTTTCTCCATGGTAGCGTACAAGTGGTAAGGCTGCTAGCGTATAACGGAAATATATGCAATTAAAAGGCAATCACTGAGCCTAACAGTGATTCTGATGTCCGCGGATGGACGAGGCGTAAGAAAGAGACCAAATTACCAATATTAAGAAATGTATACTCGACTACAATGTTGAAGGAATAAAAAAACAATAAAAAATTGAGGCTCACGGGAAACTTCCCTGGACTCTGGCAGGACCTTCAAATATATATATATTTACAGGTACAAGTAAACAAAAGGGTCCCACTCTTGAGTTCCGCACTGTAATATCAGATTTTCAAGGTACCATTAGCGCTTTCTGCATGGAAGCTTTCAAGGGCTCATCCGCCGTCCACCAATCTTTAAATAATCCTTGTAGATCTTCTGCAATATATCATACTCCGTAATTTATATCACCCCCTTTGGTGGATACGTCAACAGTAGGCAGAGAAGGGGTAGTTGATAGATCATAGATGGGGTACCCGGGTAGGTATATGGATCATGGAGTATGCACCAAAAGTGGTTCCTCACTGAGCAATTGTTTACCTATTTTGCAGCAGAGATACTGTGGCAATAAATCTTACATACCTAGGTAGGTACCTACTTACTGCACCTTCAAATTGAGTGCAGTAAGTGCACTTCATTATTATTAAGCTCGCCGGTGTACGGGAGTAGGTGTGATAGTCTAGGTAAATCTTGGTCATCCCGAGATCGTATACCGGACCCGGCACCATTCTTCCTTTGTTTGCGTTGCTGCGTCAATATGAGTCGATATGAGTAATGTCGGGGTAGTGTACTAGGAGTGTGTATGACTCAGCATTTGATGGTAAGTCGAATGAGGCAGCTCGCTCCAAAGGAATGAATCATTAATTTGTGAATCTCATACAGTCATAGGTTATCTTACTGTTCCAATTTCTTTCAGAAGTGTGAAGATTTAACTTTGACAGCAGCTGTATTCTTCAACTCTGGCACCATAGAAGAAGGATTGAAAAATCATGTTTATTACAGTTTTACCGGTACGGCGGAAAGACTGGTTGACCAATAAATACCTGGATAAAATTCTTTTCATTAGTCAAAAATCCCATTAAAATTTTCCTCTAATGACTCGAACAGTCGAACTGGTTGCTGGAGTTAAAAGACCCTGCTAACGGATATAGGAAAATTTCAAAGTCCGCAAAAGTCCGGAATGCAACTTGCTGCCATTAGTATATTCTTCCAGAATCCGCACACCCTTACTAATTAAGTCCCTGCAGGCTGCGTCACGCTTTTTAGGAGCGGCAATAAAAGTCCTCGAGTCAACTTACTGTTATTAGGTAGGTAGGTACCTAGGTACTGTAAGTATTGAGTAATGTACTGATGAGTGTACTTATTACTATACTACTGAATACTGGACTGTACTGTATTGCTTTTTCAGAGAGTTTCAAAGCCAAAAGTTCAAAACTGCCAAACACGAACTCCTTAACCGTGCAGGTGGAAACTAATGCATAGCTATGCGTTTGCTTTCCCGGATGACTACTGGTTATTTTACTTCTTGCTATGTGGTAGGTTGTATTATAGTGGTAATTAAAGTAGACAAAAAAGAAGATGACTGTAGTCTGTGTGACCTTCTTACAGCGGAATTCTACCATGATCATCAGAAAACAAAATATATAAGAATGCAGAGCTTGGAAATGGCCTATTGCCCAATAGGTATCTGAGCCGAAGAACGACATTTCCGAACGATCTCAAATCTCTAAAAAGGATAAAGCTTGGATCTTTTGGAGCAGTTAGATCATTCGGAAATGAGAAAGATCTGAATGAGGTGACTCTTTGATATCCTTACTTTTGGTATGGAAAAAGAAAACATTTTTGTAAAAGCTCCATCGAAATGACGCACCGCTGGTTCATTAGCCTGTAGGGAGTACCAGGGTCCAGGACCCTTTCTCGATTTGCCGAGGACCACACTGCCCGCCTCCAAGGGGTTTCGTTGCTCACGGTGAGCCACTTATAGTAAGGTGTAAATTTCGTATCCACCATGTATGATGTTTTCGATTCTTCACGAGAAATCTATTCTGGAGTCCGTACCTATCGTCCTATCGCCACACCGCATTTAATAATTTGGGCTTCTTAAGAGATCTAAGACTCAAGGCAATTCGTATGGATATTCCAGATTTGCAAGGGCCGCAAGCTTTAATTCCCATCGTGAATTATGACGAATCCCGGCCGGAAAGGAGGAAATATCCGTGTTGAATCGTGATTGTCTCCAAAACTCCATCCATCACGAATCCAGGCCGGAGAGGAGGAATATCCGATTCCGAGGAATATAATACGTATAGGTAGGAGGGACCGGTATCCAAGGTAACATATCATCATATGGACTCTGGAATAATCATTTATGGATCCAAATATCAGTCAGCATTGCAGCGCGCCAAGTAAAACATTTCCGCCGCATCGGTGGCTTTTAATATGCGAAAAATAACACAGTACTCGTGAATTCCCCCCAATTTTCCACAATTCGATCTCTCGAGCAGTGCAACTTCTTCCTTCGAGTCGATTATTACTGATCTTCCTTAAAAGTTAGAATCACGTTCTGCGCTCACTACAACCCTGGCCCAAAATTGGATTCAACATGAAAACATCAAGGAACTTTCTCGAAGTTTAAGTATTCCAGTTGAAGGATAATTACTGAACCATCGCTAGATTATCTCGTAAAAGAAAAGGTGATTACTACCACAATTCTCGTTGGCCATTTCGAAGATCTTAATGCCCAGAGATTTCCATCGAGAGTCCATCTTGATGAATGTGATGATACGCTCATACGCTCATCATTGATGTCCACTGAGCCATCAAGATATAACATTGTACTTCTTACAAAACCATGAGTGACGAATTTTACCATTTGACGGAAATGCCCTGATATCTTGATGCTGTCTCAAAAGTTGTGAGATAAACTCAAATTCGAAGATAATCCCCACTTTCCTGAAATAATCTCACGAGTCTTGAGATGATCAACTTTCGTTGCATACTTCAAAGCTGATTTCTTTCATTCTTGTGGCCATAAAGTTCCCAATTGAGTTCATATAGACGGAATAGTTTCTTTCGAGGATTGAGTATGTCTTGATATACCTTCATTTTCATGGAAGATAGTTCAATACCTAGCCACATCATTGTTGGGTGTACACTAAGTATACATATTGGCGCATACATCCATATTTTATCTATCGCCATCACTACTCATCAACTTTTACTTCAGAGAACACATCACGAAGAGGGCGTGCCATTCCAAGCATGCTCTCACATGTGAATAAATTTGGGACAGTTTTCCATAACACGGATTGACGTCGCCATTGTCGATACCGAGGGGAAGCTTGCCAGCTTGTACTTGCTTGTGAGATTTGCCCCAGCAAATTCAACCCTAGCAAATTCAACCCTGATCTCGGAACTCTTCACTAGTGGGACTTTGATCTGACATGACCACGGTGTCGTAAGGAGATGTGAAATGAATTTATGACATAGGAGTGGTATGTGAAGAAAGGCTTGGGCTTTCAGAGGGGACCGAGGTCAATATTTGGGGCTTGCCTCATGGTTGAAGCATCTTTGTATGGCAATGTAATGAGATAACCAGTAAACAAATGGTTCAGACAAACAGGTCCAGGATGAAAACTTTGCGCTCTTGCACTTGTTTGGTTCAGGACTTCTCAGTGCATGTCAAAAAGGCTTGATTAGGAGAAGAAATATCTAAATTATGCTTGAAGGAAGAAGGCACAAGAAAATAATTTTACACTTATTACAATTAAAACGGTAGCCACGATACCTTGATGAATATTTACGTGCATCTCACTCCGCTGTCAACACCTTACGGATACCTACTCATTTGCCATGCTTTCACAAACCGCTCGGTGCCAGCTCACAGTTTCAGATTCTCAGATCCATGGCTTTAATATACCTCCTGTGGAAAACCAAAAAATCCGGTACACAGCTGTACGTTCTAGTACAACTTCGAGATCTAACTTAAATTACAGGAAGGGAGTACACAACTGTCGTCAGCACAACGTTATCTGCAAATTGCATGCAAATTGCATGCTAAGCAGGGTCGAGGAAAGTACATGTGGTGGCGTTCCCGGTAAGGACTATTTGTCCTCGGGAATCGATGGCTTTTGATAGCGAACGGGTATACAATTTCGGGATACCTTGACCGCCGAACCCTTGTGGTACAGTACTATTTGACTAGTTGAGACTGTAACACGGAAGGAAGAAATATTCCCCACTACTTTCTTCAGTCTCATAATTCTGGTCTTACTTTACTGCTAATCGTTGTGAACTTTCTATATTCTTTATGGAAATCAGCAACTACCACAAGAATACACACCCCTTTCCATACTCGAAAATATTGTTCTGTGTGCCCTTACCTTGCCTGCTACTTGTGGGCATGGAATCAGCCCATCCCAATGTTATCAAGTTGGCGACGTGACACAAAGGCGATGATTCCGGAGTTACAAGTAGTACGGCCGATGGTACTATGTACATCCATCCTTTCTTTCAGCGCGCAACCCATCGCTCGATATGCCACTCCAAATTTGATTATGCAGTGTTGGTAGAATTCATTCCATCTCGAAGGGCCACCTTTGTATTGTGGGTTATGTCGTCAATCCCACTGCACAATATGATATATGCTGCTTGAGGGTTCACAAATAATTTCATCGACGACGGAAACATCAGACTGCTACAATCTTCGAACGAAAGATTATCGTGAGTTGATAGTTTGATACAGTAGGACCTACTGTACATCACTGTACCACAGACAATCAAATGCTGATTCGCCAACACACCCTGATGCAACCCACCTGAAAGTCACTAATGTACCTTTCCGAATTTTTCAAGTCCCGTAACCTCAACACCACTGCATCAAAAAAACGTTGTTGTAAGGATGTCTTTAAACTACACAGTGTGTACAATCTGCACCGAGAAATGGCTCGTTCGGCTCTCTCAAATTAGTGCATGTTACCTCAATTCATATCCTCATAAGGATCAGGGTAGAAATGGGATTTACTGCTCACAACAACATGTTGCGGGAGCTGATAATGGAGGTGTAAATATGTCCCGATGTATTTCCCCACGGGGTCACTTGAGGTTTTATATGAACTTCTTGTCCCGTTGGTCTTTGGATATTATTGCTTTCAGTTTGTATCTTTGCAAGACTTCATCTTTTCCTTCTATTCTTTATTTTCCTTTTTTTGTTTGTGGGTTTCGGTCGATCTGGTTGGGTAACAAAGTACCAACTCAATACCCCAACCATCATTCATCATGGCAGATCTTCAAATCCATGCAAATTTGGCAATAGCGGCAGCAGCGGTTTTTATACCAGTATGTTCCGCTACCGTGGGACTACGAATATACGCGAGACATCTGAAAAAGGTGGGATTGGGGGCAGATGATTATTTCATTATGGGCGCGTTAGTAAGTGCATGCTTGCAACTATGATCAGAAACTTGGAGGGACAAAAGTTGACAATAATATCAAGGTCTTTGTGATCGGCATGGGCGTTGCTATAATGGCTGGTGAGAATAAATTATACTTTTTGAAGCCGAGAGAAAAAGAACTGATACTGGAAAAGAGGTCGGGCTCAAACAACTTGGATATCCCGCACCCGCCCCATCTACTCAAATTGGAAAACCCAATTCGAACGTCGTACGTCCACCCCCCTCCCCAATTCTCCCCCGTGACCCTGCACATATCCACTCACAACCAACCTCTAGGCATTTTGGCCCGGCGAGCTCCTCCAAATCCCCGCCCTCGGCTTCGTAAAACTCTCCCTCATCCTCTTCTACCGCCGTGTGTTCACTCGAAACGCCGCTCCCCGCTTCAACATTGTTACTTGGTTCATGATCGGCATAATCATCATTTGGACACTCTCATTTTTCTTCTGCATCCTCTTCATCTGTGGCACGGATTTCTCGGCATATTGGACCAGTACAATTGTGGAGAAAGCACACTGTGTCGATACAGACAAATTGCATAATGCATTTGCAATCAGTGATGTGGTTACCGATTTTGTTATTATCAGTTTGCCGGTTCCGATGGTATGTTGATTTCTTTTCGCTTCCCCTGAAGGTGAACCGATGGATGGTTGGCTGGATGGGAAAATTGCTGCAAGCGTGGATATTTTCACACTTCACTATTTTCAACCGTCACCTTCACTTCGGGTCAGAAAAGCGGCCGACAGTCCCGTGAATAGAAAAGTTTTTGTTGCACGTCTGAATAATTGAATCATCGTGATTTTTGTTCAATTGATTTTTCCAGTTGAATTGCGATCGCTTTTGTCGCATTTTTGTCGCATTCAACCAACCAATCTACTTTGGGTTTTCTCCTCAACCACTCTCAAAATCACACTTCAATATCAATGACTAACCATACGTACAGATCTTTGGTCTACATCTTACTTTGGCTCGTAAGATAGGTATTCTCGCCATTTTCTCCTTGGGCGCTCTGTAAGTTATACCTGCATGCAATTGGCAGGAATCTTTGTTCCAAGCAACTGAAGCTGACGTTGGATATGAAAGAACAATCGCTGCGTCGATTGTTAGAATGGTCGTATTTATACAAGCAACTGCAGTAAACTATGACCCTCATGCCGACTTCGAATGTGCGTACTATTCCCCCTACCCCCTATCTCCCCTCCACATCTATGCCCTCCCCTATTATCAAGCTAACCTTCCATCAACCAGTTATCTGCACCTCCGGCCTCTACTGGTCCATGATTGAATCCGGGCTCGGGGTAATCGCCGCCTGTCTCCCCGCCCAATACGGCCTTTTAAATACCAAAGGCGTGCAATCCATCGTCGCGAGCGTTCAATCCGCCATATCCCTCCGGTCCTTGCGAAGCAGTAGTCAACACCCTACGAACGAGCATGGCGCGAATGGCAGCGAAAGAAACATCTATGGAAACCAGATGTACGGGAATCAAATGTATGGAAGTGGAATGCATGGGGGCATGGAAACGAAGCTGGAACCCTGGACGACGGGCCATGGGAGTGATACTCAACATATTACTGCGCACGCCGAGGGGCCGGCGCGGTATGAGAGGGAGGGGGAATTGGAAGATGGGTTTGGGGATGTGGAGAGAGATGGCTTGAAGAGTAAGAGTGGGATTGTGGTTACGAATAGTTTTGAGAGTAGGGAGGGGTTGGCGTAGATGGATGGAGGCTGGCGAAGGGGGGGGGGGGGGGG